>OVAN01002031.1:0-35553 GCA_900406275.1 Anastatica hierochuntica | reverse complement strand
ACGGGTCTCCTTGTCGCAGCCCTCTCTGTGGGATAATATTCCCCGTTGGTCAACCATTGAATAATATCTTATAGGAAACCGATTGAATGCACCACATTAACCAGGATATCTACCTTGAAGCAAAACCTAATTTCTGGAGAACTGCCTCCAGGAATGACCATTCAATCCTGTCATATGCTTTACTCATATCTGTTTTAATAGCCATAAATTCATGACGACACTTTTTGTTTGTACGCAGCCCATGGAACATTTCCTGAGAAATGAAGATATTATCCGTGATCAATCTTCCAGAGACAAAGACCGACTATGTTTCCGAGATAATGCGAGGAAGAAATTTTTTGAGCCTCAAACACAGTATTTAGAAATAATCTTGTATGCCACATTACAAAGACTAATAGGTCTAAGTTCTGACATTCGCTTAGGTTGATCCGTCTTAGGGATGAGACAAATATTAGTCTCATTCAACCGGGCATCGAATTTGCCAGAAGTAAAGAAATCCCTGACTAGACGAACCAAATCTTCCTTCATAATCCCCCAATACCTTTGGAAAAACAGCGCTGTCATCCCATCAGGCCCAGGGGCTTTCTCAGGATGCATTGCAAAAAGCGCTACCCGCACCTCCTTTTCCGTGACCTCCCGAGTCAAAGATTGATTCATGCTATTGGTAATAACAGACTCGACACTCTCAAGTACCCAAGTGAAATCTCCCACCCCGATGGGTTGAAACAAATCATTAAAATATACTTCTGTGATCTCCTCCGTTCGTTATGGTTGTTCTTCCCAGTCTCCTCGTGAATTATATAAACCCGAGATCCGGTTACGCGCCCTTCTTTGTTTGGTTATGGCGTGGAAGAATTTCGTATTCTTATCACCCTCTTTTAGCCACACATTCCTACTCTTTTGTTTCCATTAAACCTCTTCATCCTTATAGGCCTCTTACAATTTCCTTTTGATATCTATAATTTCAACCGTGGAAACCCGGTCATCATTTTGCGCCTCCTCCAATTGCTCCTTTAGTAGATTAATCCTCGCCTTACCTGGCGGTACGTTGTTTTTGCGCCACCAAGAGATGGAGTTTCGACAATCATGTACTTTATCCACAAAAGTCGGGATCCGAAAATTCCTAGTGCGTTGCCAACCGCTCTCAATAGCCTTTGCAAAATCCTCCCTTCCTATCCATCTCTTATCAAACCGGAAATTTTTGTAATATTTCTCGGTCTTATAATTGGACTTTAGCAGAATTGGTCTATGATCGGACCCGATTCTAGCTACATATTCCACCTTTGAGTGACCAAAAACTGTATGCCACTCCTCGTTCCCAACCGCTCTATCCAACTTACATCTTACATTCTGATGATTTCGTGTACCTTTCCATGATAGCTGGTCCCCCGCACAAGGGAACTCCGTCATCCCGCAATGACTCAACATCTGATTAAAAGGTATAAAAGATATCGCGGGTCTCATTTTGCCCCCTTTCTTTTCATGATTCCCTGTGAGCTCATTGAGATCTCCTATGATCAACCAAGCATTCACCATGTTCGAACCAATTTCCACTAATTTGTCCCAAACAACACCTCTATTTGCAGCCACTGGGTCCCCATAGACGAAGGAAATTGAAACTCGAGTACCATAAAACGAAGCATTTACATCGATAATGCGATTATTAGCAAATAAAACATCCAACTTTATTTCATTATTATAGAGGATAGCAAGTCCACCGCTTAATCCAATAGGATCCACGGTATACAAATTATTAAAACCAAATTCAACTTTAAATTTTTGTAAACAAACTAAAGACTGTTTTGTCTCAGAAAGAAAAATAACATCGGGCCTAAAGTTTTTCCATAAATCTCTCAAAGTATCCGCTGTCAAATCCCCGCCTAGACCTTGACAGTTCCAACTCGGAATCTTCACGGTCGAGCCGGTGGATTCAGGGGAGCCACCATTCCTTTCCTTGATGTCTTAGAGAGTGTCCTACCCTTGGAGACTCCCGTAGCTTCATTACCCAAACTCTTAAAACCTGTACCACGAGAAGACAAGTTTTTATTACCAAGAGAAGCCTTAACAATTCGACCCGTAGAAACCGAACGCTTTCGCGGCGAAACCAAAACCATCAAGTTCATTTTCCTAAGACCCATGCCTTTCATTTTCCCGGGGCTTCTAATACCCTTAGCCAAACCATGACAACCAGATTGTTTATTGCTTAAATTAATACCCGAAAATCCAGATACTAAACCCTCAATATTTCGCCCTAAACCAGATACAAAACATGTGTTCAAAGCTGCCTGTACGTTAACATCACAAGACAATTGCGATTCAGGAACATTAAGTGACATACCTTCTGTATCAGAAGATCCTGATGGGATAATATTCTCCGCCTCAACCAAACCAGCGTCGGAATTTGCATCACCAGCAGCACCATAAGCCTCATTCTCCTGCTCATCCTCCCAAAACTCCTCATCCGAGCCCTGCTCCTGATCCATCTGAGCATCCTCTGTCCCCGGATCAACCGAATCATCATTCGCCACTTCCAGGTTCGCCTCAGTGATCAACTCTCCCTCCTCAACAAGTAGATCATCATTTGCCAACAAATCCTCCTCCGTATCCACCTGTTTGTTCCCACTCTCCCTATTCTCATCCTCAACAGAATCACCAGCCGTACCTTTGCTAAGGATATCCACCCCTTGAGCCGGTTGAGCCTTTTTATTCTCATTTTTCAACTCAGTATCCACCAAATACAATGGCTTTGGCCAAGGCTGGCGTCGCTGGTGGCCAGAGGTCCCATTACTCATCGCGATTCGATGATCCTTAGGATGAGACCGTGAACTGCCCCCTTTGTAGCTCTTAGGACGGACCGGTCTTTGAGAACCACTGCTTTCAGCCCTACGCTTCACCACCGCAACATAGGATTCTGCAGTCCCTCCCTGGGATCTCGTAGAACCTACCCGCTTCCCACTCGGACCACAATATGGCCTGTCCACACTCTCCCTAGGCTCCCACTCCAAAGCCCTTTTCACGGGCAGCCTATTACCACCATCACGAGCCCGTTCTTCCTGCAAAGAGCACCCCATTGGTGGCTCCACAGGAGGCTGCCCGCCTCGGTTCTGATCCGCCTGCAAGTCCGGGCATACGGAGACATCATGTGATAACATATGACAATGCTTGCAGAAGCCGTTAAGCTTGTCATACTTCAACCCGACAGTGATCTCCTCTCCATGCTCAAATGGAACAACGGTCGAGAAGATAATTGGCTTGGACCCATCCACTGTGACCAAAACACTCCCAGAATCCGTATCGAACTCCTTGACTTCACCAACTGCTCTGCCCACAGCCCGAACCGTTTCCTCTGCCCAAAGATGCATTGGAATATCAATTTTCAACAAATTTAAATATAGTTTGTTTTCAAATTTAAAATAAATCCATAACTTTTAAAATAATTATATTACAATATTATTTTCTAATTAAAATTTGTTACAAAAATTCAAAAAAAAAATTATAAATTGATTAAATTTAGAAAAAGCTATAAAAGTTTATAAATAATTTATATAAACTATAAAAATTTAAGTTTAGTCATCTGATTTTTTTTAATACTATAACGGGTTTTTTCCACAGTATTTTGGGAATTGAATATTATCCAAACGGAACTCATACGAGTATCCCAGGAAATCTGAAAGTTCGAAAGTCTAAAATCTAAATTGAACCCATAATTCGATATAAATGAAAATTCTAAAAGTTTTGAATCTGAACCCGAATATGAAACTCAAAATAATCAAAAATTATAAACTCGATACTTGAAAAATCTTAACATGATTAATAATATATTAAATTATTATAAAAAAAAAACCGCGCGATTGCGCGAGTCAAAACTCTAGTTTTAGTTTAAAACAGTATTCAAAACTGTTTATTGTGATGGTGATTAGAGTAACCTTAATTATAAATATAATGATATTGATAATGATAATTATTATTTATAATTATAATTATTAATTAATTTTATTTTATACTATAAAAAATATAATGGATAAGTCATTAAAACCATTATCTATTTTTTTAATGGACTATGGATTGATCCAAACCATTTACTAATTGGGTTGGATTAACCATGATTCATTTACCTTCCAATCATTTTGGATATGGATTGGTTTGATTTGGTTTATCTATGTTGACATCCCTAGCTATACTGTCCTCGGATTCTTGTTAATCCGTTTGAAAACTTTAGTTTTGTGTTTTGTTTCAAGAAGTCTTATATTTTGATTTTGTTTCCTCTTAAATAGGCGGCTATGAACCAGAAATGATAATGGGTTGAAGCTACATGATCAAGAACTAAGCTTCTCCAAGACCAAGACCAAAGTGCACTTGGATGTCTTTCTTCTTATGATATAAATGGTCTACAAATTTTTCTGTAAAAATTTGACCATTTTATATATTTATTTGATTCTTTTTAAGACTATCTTCTTGAAGCGAGATCATGGCAAGAAATAGAAATTAATCAATGGCCTTGATGAAAAAGAAACGAAATCACATAGTGTGCACAATACAACTTTAGGAACTGGTAGGAGATTAGGCATAATGAGAAAGATTCAACAGAAAAAAAGAGCTCAAGTTTTTGGCCAAATGATAGAAGCAGAGTTACTACTGGTTCGAGAAGTGAGAAGTTATCTAGAAGACAACGGTATCAAGCATGGTGCCTAGTGTCTGAACAATGTTGGATGACATCAAGTTGGAAACATGTTCTTCAAGATGCTTCTTTGCGTCTTGTCTTCCAACATTCACGATCGCAAGTTTCTCTGGTGATAACTCGTCCTCTT
Source organism: Anastatica hierochuntica (assembly GCA_900406275.1). Taxonomy (NCBI): domain Eukaryota; kingdom Viridiplantae; phylum Streptophyta; class Magnoliopsida; order Brassicales; family Brassicaceae; genus Anastatica; species Anastatica hierochuntica. The sequence goes on along the minus strand of OVAN01002031.1, from coordinate 30,745 downwards.
CTTGAACCGCCTTATTATATTTAGCAGCCAAGTTCAACATCTCCTGTTAACACCAGAGAGACAATGTCCAATGAACATGAGTATAAAATGGTTAAACAAATATAAAAGATTGCAAAATACCCCTTATATCTTACCTGGACAGTTTGTTCGTTTGTCTCAGAATGTGTGTCAAAACGTCGTAGCGTTAGACCATCGGTCCATTTCTTCTTGTGGAGGTTTAATAACATCTTTTCCTCGAGCTCGTTCTTCCTGTAGTTGATGGCTATTGAATAATAGTGTCTGTTCAATCCATGAATCAAGGCCTGCATAGTAGTATCCAAAAGCCAGTATCAGATAAATCCTTTGATCCTGTTCGACTGTAAAAACATCTTCACCTGGATCGATGGCTTGTTCAGGTGCCCAAGGTTCGACGTTGTCTGACGGGGTTCTTGCCCAAGCATAATGGTCTGTGGATTTATCGAGCGGAAAGCATCAATCACCACTTTGCCCTTCACACTTTGAATAGGATCTACCACCACTGCTACAGCTCGCTGGTTCAAAGCTTCAAAACTCTACAAAAAAGCACACACAATGAACATATATATTCCCGATCAAAACTACAAAAATCAAATAACTTCACGTCTAATATGGAAACTCTACAATGCAAAGCCAATCACAACAAGGTATAGGACACAAGGAGTAACATTCTACAGAGCTTGAGCCATAAAAATGTTCACACAAAGAGATTGAATAGATCCAAGTATCAACCGAGAAAACCATTGCATACCTGTTGGGTATTAATGTCAACCCCAGAAAGCCAGCAGCCAAATCCAGGATGTGAGTGATACCAACCAACCACCATTTCAGGTCTACAAGATCGAGAGCAGATTGTGAATATAAGGACTTAACAAATGAAGATGGGTGTAGAGAAGAAGTAAGTTACCTTCCGGTTTGTTTAAGCATGTCAAGCATATTAGTCTGGAAGACATGATCAACAGCTTCAACACTAACACCAGTTCCACTCTGAGGCATGGCAAAAACATCCACAACTCGAACAGTGTACTCATCCACAAACTCACCAAGCATCAATCCCATTACTTCCATTGGAACCCCAGCTCTTCCTGCCAATTTTTAATCAAAAGATTTCTTCACAAAACTCTAATCGAAACACAACAGATCGATAATCTTATAAACCCTAGATCTCCAGAGCAAAAGAGTGAGACGAGGAAAGTGATCGGAGCGTACCGTGCTTGAGCATCTTGAGGAGGGCGAGAGAAGAGATGTAAACCTGCTCCGACGTATCGAGAGTCGGAGAATCAGGCGATGCGTGTCCTAAACCGCCGCCGGCGCCGAAGATTCGCTGCAATCTCTCCATAGTCAGATGAAATCAGTCGTACTTCTTCTTCTCTGTTGTTAGAGAGCTACAACAATTCGAGAGTTTTCTTTGTTAACAAGACAAAAGGAGGAGATGGATCTAATTCGATTGTTGAAACTATTTACATACAAGTCCTCAGAATGTTCCTGATTTTTATTTTAGGCTATGCGCAATTTTATAATTTTTCACATCCAGGTTATTGTGATTTTGGGTTAGTATTAGAATCGAAGTTGCTAGCGACATGTTTAAACTGGTAACGACCTTTATTTGAATAATGCTCATTCAACGACTTATCACAGCAATCAGCGACCGTAAATCTGATCTTACCCTTGAGATGGCCAAATGTTTATTTCTTTTGCTCGTTCTTTTTTCGCTCCCAAAATCGATGTCATTGTTGCTTGTCGGTACCATTAAAGACTAGCAAAGGAACATATGATCTTAAATATTTATAGACTAGCAGCTTTTTTGTTTTATGTTTATAGTGTAGTTGTAAATTCAATACTTTAGAATGTAATTTTTGGTAATGTTTTAAAGATTACTATGTAGGCAAAGCTAAAATTCACACTGCCAATTTTTCCCAAGTGGTTTTATTTGCACCTTCAAAAGTTCACAAAACGACTTCGTTTTTTCGGGATCAAAGGTTCTTCACAAAACCTAATCTTACAACTCTTGATCAAAATCAAACTGTAATGGATGGCAAAAAGAAGACTCTTTTGGGAGCAGCAACATTTTTGGAACATAAACTGTAAAGAGGTTACTCAAAGATCCCTTTACGGTTTTAGCATCATATGTTTGCTCCCACTCAATAAATTGTGTGTACGTTTTTTGTTGTTGTTGTTGATTTACATATTTACTTACAACCACGATTGAAGATTGCATTTTATAGCTCAAATTGTAGAGATCTAAGCATTAGTTCTTTGATCCTTATGATCAAACTGAGACATTTGAGACAATGATGAAAGACTTTCAAAACTTTGAAGCAACGATCTCTGCACTGCGTATGAGTATCAGATTCTAGGGTTTGTTAAAAATAAAATTACAGAGGCAGTTTCTTGTTCTTCGATAGGTGAGGAAAAATATCCAAACTTTAGGTCAAACGATATAAGAATCGCAATGATCTTAAACATCTGAGATCAAAATTACAAAAAAGAAGAAGAAGAAGATCATTTCATTGCTTTCTGAACCGAATCTGCAGGCGTTTGCTGCAATATACTTCGTCCTCCATCTACTTGTTTATTCTTCTTCTCCTGCTGTTTCAGAATCGAATTTCTCTCGATCTCACGCCACTTATTGATCGCAAATGTACATAAAACTGCGACAAATCATACAGTATATGGTCAGGATCTAGGATTGACTCTAGCAAGATATAATATGAAATTGAAGATGATAGCGAAACTTACATCCGGCGCCGACGAAGTAGATCATTCGTAGGACCTTTGGCGCCGGTGGACCTTCCTCCATCATTTTTTTCCTCTAAACGCAATCTTCTTCTTCTTCTCTTTGCTCTTTTCTAAAGATAATGGAAGAAGGTCCACTTGCTCCGGACGGTGTCGTTTCTAGTTTGTGTAAGACCTAACCCGAGAACATAACACAACCCGACCCGATTTGACCCGGTTTTGAGGTTACTGCTTTTTAATTTTGAAATCAGAATGACAATGGTAGGGATAGGCATTTTATCCGAGATGTAAATCCGAATTCGAGTATGAATCGAAATATCCGACTCAGAACACGAATTTGAACGAGGAAAATATCCAAATGGATCCTTAATCCTGAGTAGTATTATCCTAACCTGACCCAAACCTGAACTATATTAACTCAAAACAGAGTGATAAACAGAAAACGAAAACGAAGACGTTTTCGTTGAGTACGAATGGGCCAAAAGAGAAGAATGCAGAAGTGGTTAAGCCCATGATCGAGAAGTCCAACATCTCTTCATCTCAAAACGCAACCGTTGCACACACACAACGGTCGACTTCTCCTCAAGCTACTAAAGACAAAAACAAAATAAAGAAAGAAGATGGTCAAAAGAAAGGTACAAAACAGATTAGTATAATCCCAATACAAAACAAATTTAATGTACTAGCTGATGATGATCCAAATGATTAGAGTGTGTGTGAGATGTTTACACTTGGCATCATCTTATGTAATCATTTCTTGTATAAGAACAAATGCTTGTAATCGGTTTTGATAAGAAGAAATAAGAAAAGCATTTTCATCTCAATCTTTGAAGCTATAACCTTCTTCTTTCATGGTATCAGAGCCATGGGAGAATCCATGGAACTCTATTCTTATCCTACTCTAATCATCACAAATTGCATCACTGTGAAGTTAACAGAAAGGAACTATATCCTTTGGAAGTCTCAGTTTGAATTCTTCCTCTCCGGCCAAGGTCTCTTAGGGTTCATAAATGGAGGCTTTCCTCGTCCTGCTGAAACCATCAATGTACCAGGCATTGAAGGCAAAGTCACATCTGCACCAAATCCAGAGTATTCAGCATGGCTCAGGTCAGATCAAGTTGTCATGGCCTGGATTCTTGGATCTCTCTCTGAAGATATTCTCAGCGTTGTGGTTGGATCCAAATCTTCACATGAGATATGGCTGAATCTGGCTAGATTTTTCAATAGAGTCTCCTCCACCAGAATTTTTGAGCTACAAAGACGTCTTCAAACTATCTCTAAGAAAGACAGGACTATAGATGATTATTTGAAAGATGTTAAGAGTCTTTGTGACCAGCTAGCTTCTATTGGTAGTCCTGTCACTGAAAAGATGAAGATTTTCTCAGTCACTCATGGCTTAGGAAGGGAGTATAAGCCAGTCATTACAGCTATAGAGAGCTCAATGGATCTCATCCCTGGACCAACATATGAAGATGTTGTGTATAGGCTTAAAGGCTTTGATGATAGGCTCAAAAACTATGTTGAAGCTACAGACATAACTCCTCATCTTGCCTTTAATACAAGTGTGTATAACACAAACACTTATCCCAACAGAGGCAGAGGAAGCTACAATCGTTATAACAGAGGAAGAGGCCGCAGAACCTTCACCACAAGGGGTAGAGGGTTTCACCAGCAGTTCATATCCTCTCCTCAGGGTTCTGCAGCTTCTACTTCTTCTAAGACTGATGGTAGACCCATTTGTCAAATCTGTGGTAAGGTAGGACATCAAGCCTTACAATGCTGGTACAGATTTGACAATAGTTATCAACATGAGGATGTTTCAAAGGCTATGGCAGCTATGAGGATCACTGAGATCACTGATACCTCAGGCCAAGAATGGTATCCTGACTCTGGAGCCACAGCTCATGTGACCAACACAACTCAGCGTCTCAATTAGGCTCAACCTTACTATGGAACAAACACAATCATGGTGGGTGATGGTAACTATCTTCCCATTACTCACATAGGCTCTGCAGACATTCCCTCCACCTCAGGTAAGCTACCTTTGAATGATGTCTTGGTCTGTCCTGCTATAGCAAAATCCTTACTATATGTATCTAAATTGACCAAAGACTACCCTTGTGCTTTTACCTTCGATTCTGACAATGTTGTTGTAAAGGACAAAGCCACAAGGAAAGTCCTGATCCTGGGAAGAAACCATGAAGGTCTTTACAAGCTGGAGAACAATCATTTTCAAGTTCACTATTCCTCAACCAATGCTTCTGCAAATGATGAATTGTGGCATAGAAGGCTTGGACATCTAAATGACCAAGTTCTCCAGTGGTTGGTGCAAAATAAAGCAGTTCACCTGAATAAAAGAACCAAGGCAGTGTGTGAGTCCTGCAGACTTGGAAAGAACTCAAAACTGCCTTTTCCTTCTTCTAGTTTTGTAGCTACTAAGCCTTTGCAGAGGATCCATTGTGACCTCTGGGGACCAACCCCAATAATGTATGTTCAAGGGTTTAGATTTTATGTAATCTTCATTGACAACTTTTCAAGATATACATGGTTCTTTCCCTTGAAACAGAAATCTGATTTTTGCTCTATCTTCATCACGTTTCAGAGACTTGTTGAGAATCAGTTTAAAGATAACATTGGTATCTTTCAAAGTGATGGAGGTGGTGAGTTTATAAGCAAGAGGTTTCTTACACATCTTGAAGAGTCTGGCATTCAACATTATATCTCTTGCCCCTACACGCCTCAACAAAATGGACTAGCAGAGAGGAAGCACAGACATATTACAGAATTGGGGCTTACAATGTTGTTTCAAGGCAAATTACCTCCTAAATATTGGGTAGAGGCTTTCTTCATAGCTAATTTCCTTGGTAATCTGCTTCCTTCCTCTGTCTTCGATAAGCATTGCAGTCCTTATGAGTCTCTTTTTGGTGAAGCACCGAGTTATAAATCATTAAGAACCTTTGGATGTGCTTGTTATCCAACTCTCAGAGACTACAAAACAACACAAGTTTGATCCAAAGTCTCTGAAATGTGTGTTTCTTGGTTACACAGACAAGTATAAAGGCTACAAATGCCTCTATCCTCCCACAGGAAAGGTTTATCTCAGCAGACATGTAATATTTGATGAGATAACCTTTCCATTCTCTGATATATATGCTCACCTTCAACCATCTGGACCTACACCTCTGCTGGAAGCCTGGCAACAAAGTTTCATGTCTCAAGGAAAGGTATCTAAGTTATCCTCCTTGAATCTTTCTTCTGACAAGGATTTTCCTCCTCTGCCAACAGGAACACTAGCACCTTTATCTACTACACATGAAGAGAGGAGTTCTGAGTGTACGGCAAGCTTAGATCTTGTTCCTATAGGCAACAGCTCCTCCTCTTCATTTGATAGGACAGATAATGGTACTTCAGTTCCCTTATCAGAACAAAACATTCTAAGCCACTCTCCTGTTGCCTCAGCTCCTCCTGATGAAACATATACTAATACTTCAACTCATCCTGAGCCAGTCTCATCATCATCTGCTCCAGAATCTCCAAGAACAGAACAAGGACAGGCAGAGGCAACATCATCACGAGAAGCTGCAGGTTCTTCTCAGTCTGGTCATCCTATGGTTACAAGAGCTAAGGCAGGAACCTTCAAACCAAACCAGAGATATGTCCTTTTGACTCAAAAGGTATCCTATCCAGAACCTAAAACAGTCTCTGAAGCTTTGAAAGATCCAAATTGGAATGGAGCTATGAATGAAGAAATAGATAATTGCACTATCACAAGAACTTGGTCTCTAGTGCCTTTTGAGCCAGGCATGAATGTGTAAGGCTGCAAATGGGTCTTCAGGACAAAACTTAATGCATATGGTACACTAAACAAGTTCAAAGCTCGTATTGTGGCAAAAGGCTATGACCAAGAAGAAGGGGTAGAGTTCCTGGAAACTTATAGTCCAGTCATCAGATCAGCCACAATACGAACAGTTCTGCATTTAGCAACAATATTGCAGTGGGAGATCAAGCAAATGGATGTTAAAAATGCTTTCCTTCATGGAGATTTGACTGAGGATGTCTATATGAGTCAACCAACTGGATATATCAACAAAGCTTATCCAAATCATGTGTGTAAGCTGCATAAGTCCCTCTGTGGTCTAAAACAGTCACCAAGGGCCTGGTTTGATAAGTTCAGCTCCTTTCTCTTAAAGTTTGACTTTACCTGCAGTATCAGGGATCCATCCTTATTCATTTGCACTCGTAACAATGATATTATCATGTTACTTCTCTATGTTGATGATATGATAATTACAGGAAACAACTCTACAATGTTGACACATCTTCTGTCAAAACTTCATAAACAGTTTCGTATGATAGATATGGGAAAGCTTCATTATTTCTTGGGAATTCAAATCCAAGATTATGCAGATGGTCTCTTCTTGTCTCAGCAGAAATATGCTGAAGACCTCTTGGTTGTAGCTGCTATGACAAACTGTACACCAATGGCTACTCCTCTACCTTTACAACCTGATAAAGAGCCTGATCAAGATGAAGTGTTCTCAAATCCAACATACTTTCGAAGCTTGGCTGGTAAGTTACAATACTTAACCTTAACCAGACCTGATATGCAATACTCTGTGAACTATGTGTGTCAAAGAATGCATAATCCCATGGTTTCAGATTTTGCTTTGTTAAAAAGGATTCTCAGGTACATTAAAGGAACAATCACAATGGGTGTTTCATTCTCTAGAGCTACAGACTGTGTTTTAAGAGCCTATAGTGACTCAGATTGGGCTGGTTGTAAAAGAACACGACGCTCAACTGGACGATATTGCACCTTTCTGGGAAAGAACTTGATCTCCTGGTCTTCAAAGAAGCAGGACACAGTTGCTAAAAGCTTTACTGAAGCTGAGTATAGAGCCATGTCAGAAACAACTTCAGAAATTACTTAGATAAGCAATGTGCTCAGAGAGATTGGAGTTCCTCTGCACAACACATCAGAGCTTTACTGTGACAATCTCTCAGCTGTGTATCTAACAGCCAATCCTGCTTTTCACAAGAGAACCAAGAACTTTGAAACACACTTTCATTATGTCAGGGAACGTGTGGCTCTGAGATCTCTTCTGGTAAAACACATTCCCTCTTATCTCCAAATTGCTGATATATTCACCAAATCCTTGCCTGCTGCTGCTTTATGTTCTTTAAGGTACAAACTTGGTGTAGATGTTCCACCAACACCAAGTTTGAGAGGGGGTATTAACTCAAAACAGAGTGATAAACAGAGCATGAAAACGCAGCCGTTTTTGTTGAGTACGAATGGGCCAAAAGAGAAGAATGCAGAAGTGGTTAAGCCCATGATTGAGAAGTCCAACATCTCTTCATCTCAAAACGCAGCCGTTGCACACACACAACGGTCGACTTCTCCTCAAGCTACTAAAGACAAAAACAAAACAAAGAAAGAAGATGGTCAAAAGAAAGGTACAAAACAGATTTGTATAATCCCAATACAAAACAAATTTAATGTACTAGCTGATGATTATCCAAATGATTAGAGTGTGTGTGAGATGTTTACACTTGGCATCATCTTATGTAATCATTTCTTGTATAAGAACAAATGCTTGTAATCAGTTTTGATAAGAAGAAATAAGAAAAGCATTTTCATCTCAATCTTTGAAGCTATAAGCTTCTTCTTTCAAACTATATCTAAGAAATTCGGACTCGAAATCCGATTAAATACCCAAAAAATAACCAAATATCTAAAAAAAGTATTTTAACTAAACATCTAAATTGATCTAAAACTCAAAATAGCAGAAAGAATCCGAAAAATTAATTAAAAAAAATCAAATTTTCGAGAAAAACGATATAACCGAAAAACTTGAAATTCAATATCCGCCCACATCTGACCAGATATCCGACCAAATATCCGAATAGATATTATAGGGTTGGACTTGGGACCCGAACCTCTCTACAAAATGGAGAGAAATTGGCGATGGTAGAAGAGACCATACTGTAATATATCCAGATCTTTGAACAACGATTGACTCAGCTTCTACTCGAAGATTACTACTCTGCGATAGTTCACTTACTGATGTAGTCTGAAAATGGTTAAAAGAAACATTATAACAATACACTAGAGTTTTGACCCGCATTTTTTAATAATTTTCGATATTATTAATCATGTTTAGATTTTTCGAGTATTAGGTTTATAATTTTTGGTTATTCGAGTTTCGGATTCGGGTTCAAATTCAAATTTTTTTGAGTTTTCAGTTATATCGAATTCATGGTTCGCTTTAGATTTGAGATTTTCGAACTTTCAGATTTCCTCGGATACTCGTATGAGGTCAGTTCGGATAATATCTAATACCCGAAATATCGTGAAACAAAACCCGTTAGAGTATTTAAAAAAATTATTAGATGACTAAACTTAAATTTGTATAGTTTATATAAATTATTTATAAATTTCTATAGATTTTTCTATCCCATTATAACTTTTTTTGAATTTTTGTAACAAATTTTCTTTAGAAAATAATAATATTGTAATATACTTATTTTAAAAGTTATGGATTTAATTTAAATTTGAAAACAAACTATAATTAAATTTGCTGAAAATTGATGATTTTAAATTGTATTGATTTACAATTTTGATAGTGATTAAGTGAAAAGAATATTAGAATATTCTAATATGTTTGTTGAAATATGTAAATGAGTAATTAGAATTATTTTAATTTATTAGATACATTTAATAAAAATTTTAAAATATGTACGTTTTGAAAAATCACACATGAAAAAGTCAATGTCTTCCCTTTTAATAAAATAGATTTGAAAAAAAGAAAGTTAAAAGAAACATTATATAATGTATGATTCTAAAACTCATAATTTTTGTCAATAATGTTACAAAACGAGGACAGAATCGAACAATGGACCATGGGGTTGTAATAATTCTCTCTCAACAGATACGAAGCCTTTCAATTTGAGCAGCAGCCGAGTTTCTTCAGAGCAGAGACATCGTTCTTAACTTCGATTTTCTCTCCTTTTGGGACAGCCCCGTTCCCATCTTCACCAGCTTCGACTTGCTTCTTGCTTGTGATGTGGTAAATCTGTGTTAAAACCTCTGCAAATGCGTCCTCGACATTGGTGGCTTCGAGGGCAGATGTTTCCATGAAACATAGCGATTCTTGCTCCGCGTAAGATTTCCCGTCCTCTGTTGGAACAGCTAGTAAATGGCGAAGATCGGATTTGTTACCAACAAGCATCACCACAATGTTTGGGTCTGTATGGTTCTTGAGCTCCTTTAACCACCGGTCAACGTTCTCAAATGTAGCACGGCGGGTTACATCGTATACTAGGAGCGCGCCCACGGCTCCACGGTAGTATGCACTAGTAATGGCACGGTACCTGTGAGGAGGAGAATAAAATACTCAAATCTTTAAGATTTTGCAAAGAATCACCGAATAAAACAAGCAAAAATGATAATAAAGCAATACGCTTTATAATCATTTATCTATCATCGAAGAAAAATTCTCATAGGCTTCAACTTCCATTATCCTAATCTCAGGCCAATCCCTAATCTAGCTCCAGGATCTGCCATAATTAGTACAACAAATGTCCTGATATGTAGTGTTCATACTGATCCGATATCCAAATTTCGCCAAAAATAGGGCTAAAAACTATATTGCCAGGTCAAAGAAGACATTAAAACACTCGTTTCAGTCAAGACTACACAGAGCATGTTCATAGTAAGTGTGCCTGATTCGAGTGATCAACATAAGGAATCGCATGCTTTATGTTCATTCATCTACTACAAACAATCATGGTCGTATTGAGTCAACACACAGTGACTTTGTTTCAGATTCAGAATAAAAAAGACTTTTTAAAAGAAAATCAACATTATTAGTTACCTCCATAATCTAAATCTCAATGATGGTCAAATGCAGTCAACCTCAGAGAGTACTCAAAGACTACAAAGACTCGAGCAGAGACTGTATATGAAATGTTGCTAATAAGTTCACTTCTTCGAAAACAAAAAGCTAAAAGCAAAGCAAAGAAGCCAGTGAATAAATCAGAGACATTGAAGATGAGAACCCATCTCTTTAGAACAGCTCAATTCCTAATTACAGAAGAAAAATGATACTGAATCATTTCAGACTATACGGATCAAAATCTAGCTTCCCCGATCCAACTAACGAAAAAGATAGATCTGTTCATCGAGCAAGATCTAGCTTCAGGGCCGATTCATATAGACAAACCGAAGAACAAAAAATGGAGAGACGGGAGAAGAAAAAACGAACCTCTCTTGACCAGCAGTATCCCAAATCTGAGCTTTGATGACTTTACCATCGACTTTCAAAGTCCGAGTAGCGAACTCGACGCCAATGGTGGATTTAGACTCGAGATTAAACTCGTTTTTGGTGAATCTAGAAAGCAGATTCGATTTTCCGACACCGGAATCGCCTATAAGAACAACTTTGAAGAGATAATCATAGTCATCTTCTACTCTATACCCAGCCATCTCCGCCGTCTCAGGTGGTTTTGCTTTGCTTCTCCTCCGCGAGTAATCTGAGAGAGAGAGGGGGCAGTGTAAAGGTGTAAAACTGAGATTTGAAATAAACGCGAGAAGATGGTGTAAGGGTTAAAGTAACGGGCGGTGACAGTATGTGATTATAAATAAAGATCTAGTCCGTTGACTAATCAATTATGCCACGTGGACGATGTTTCAAATAACCACGGTGGTTTGCTTCTTCCTTCTTTTTCCCACCGACAAAAAAAAATCTCTGAGCAGATCCGCCGGCGAATTGACGTTGTTTCATCTCTTTCCTCTTCGCTCGCCGTCATTATGAAATCTCAGAAGGTAATTCTCAGTAGCTTATTATTTCCTATTTTACTTCCATGAATAAACTTGAGTTGATTTTATTTTTTCTGACTCCGCGATCCGATTTGGGCGACTGATTTTTTGTCTCTGGGTTTTGACAATGAGCAATTGCTTGAAGAGATTCACACTCATCTATTGGGTTTATGAGCGTAATATGTCTCCTTTCACTTACGTATTACATCATCTTAAACACAACATCCAAAAAAGTATCATAAACCAATATCAAAAGTTTCTCATAAAACCACATAAAAAAATTTAAAACTACATTTTAGAGTTGTTCATGTAGAAGAGGATTTTTAATATATTACGGAATGATTACAATAAACATATAAAAAAACGATGGAAGAGACTCTAGGCTAGATATTTATTCCATAAATATTGACATTCAAATATTGTGTACTTTTTTTTTTGTCACTCAAATATTGTGTAGTTAAAAGGAAGATATAGTGTATATCTAATACGCCCCTGAGGGGCGGTAGACATTCCGATCTTGTAACGAAGTTCATGAAAGCAGAGTCGAAATTGTGGTTTTGTTAAGGCATCGGCTAGTTGATCGCGAGTGTGTACATGAGTCACCCGTAACATGCCTTGTTGAATTTTTCCACGGATGAAGTGGTAGTCAAGGGCGACATGTTTCATGCGTGAGGGAAAGACGAGGTTAGCGCATAGAAATGTTGCGCCAAGGTTGTCACAATAAATTGTTGGCGTAGTTGGTAAAGCAACCCTCAATTCCATGAACACGTTGCATATCCATCGTATTTCCGAAGCGGCATTCGCTATGGCTCTATATTCAACTTCGGTTGATTAACGAGCTACACTATTTTGCTTCTTAGCAGACCAAGTGACTGGTGTGCGACCTACGTAGACAATGTAAGCGTTCGTTGAGACATAATTTTCTGAATCTCCTGTCCAGTCAGCATTGGAGTAACTGTGAAGAATCTGTTTATTTGTGGCGGAGAAAAAGATTTCGTGAGTTAGATTGCCTGCAAGATACCTCAGGACGCGCTTCGCAGCTTGCCAATGTGTGTCGGTAGGGCGATGCATATATTGAGAAAGATGATTTACGACATAGGTTATATCCAATCTTGTGAAACACAAATATTATAAACTCCCAACAAGTTGTTTATAGGTTTTCGGGTCAGAGAGGAGTACCCGAATTGAGTGTCATTTTCGGAGAAGTCGCCATTGGTGTTGTAACAGGCTTTGCGTCAGTCATGTTGTGTCGGTGAAGTAGATCCATGATGTACTTTTGTTGTGAAAGATGAAGGCCTTTCGAGGTACGGTGTGCCTCTATGCCAAGGAAGTAGTTGATATCCTCTGGATCTTTGACAGAAAAGTGAGTAGCAAGTAAGCCGAGTATGTGTTGAATTAGAGGCTTGCTGTTGCCGGTTATGAGAATATCGTCGACGTAAACCAGAAGGTAGATGAAATCATTGCCTTGTTAAGCATGAACATAGACGTATCTGCCAATGAATTTTTGAAACCAAGAGTGAGTAGATGCGTTTTGAGTTCAAGGTACCATGCCCGCGGTGCTTGTTTGAGACCGTATATTTCTTTGCGGAGACGACAGACATGATCAGGATTGTCGCGATCAATGAATCCGGGTGGCTGCCCCATGTAAGAATGCGTTGTTAACGTCGAGTTGTTGGATGGGCCATGATCTCGAAACGGCAACATCAAGAATGAGCCGAATGGTAGTTGCTTTGATAACGGGGCTGAACGTGGATTCGTAATCGCGGCCGAGTTGTTGGTGATAGCCTTTTGCGATTAATCTCGCTTTGCACCTGCCAAGAGAATCGTTAGGTAGAAATTTATTTTTGAAAATCCAACGGCAACCTACGATGTTCTGCTGTGGACGACGTGGAACAAGATCGAAGGTATGATTACGAGCAAACGCATCCATCTCTGTGGACATTGCTCCACGCCATCTCTTGTCTTTTAATGCTTGGTTCATTGTGTTCAGTTCTGGTGGGATGATTGAGGAGAGTTTTACAGAAAGGTTAAGCATGGTTTTAGGCTTGGTGATGTTTTTTCGGCGAATTGTCATCGGGTGGAGATTGTGGTCAAGGTGGGTTGTGGTAACGGAGGGAAGAGAGGTTGATGGTTGTGGTTCTGTTTGAGTTGGGGAAGGTGAGTGATCTTGGGTTTGAGGATTTATGGTCTGGTTTGTGGTTAGGGCTGTTTGGGGTGTATGGGCTGGATTAGTATGTGTTTCATGTTGGGCCTGGGAAGAGGTTATTGGGCCTGTGTTTGGGACAATGTTTGAGGTGGAAGGAGATGTCGTATCTGTCTGAACAACATGTGGCGAGTCTCCAGAGCTGCGATTCTGAGTTGAATCGGCGGTGAAGTTATGTTCCGACGACACGATCGGTGGAGGAAGACTTCCCAGAGGTCCCTGCGGCGGAGGAGGTAGCACGATCTATGTCTGTACGAGTGACACGGGTATAGGTTGAACAAGAGGCTGGGAAATTGGAAAATTGGAGAGGTGTGTGGTTGATGGTGGTTGCGGGTTAGAGATTGACTTGAAGGGGAAAGAGTGTTCGTCGAACTGGACATGGCGAGAGATGTATATCCGACCAAAGCTCGGTTGTAAACAGAAGTACGCGCTTTGAGTCTGTGAGTAACCAAGGAACACACACGAAGTCGACTTGTTCTGTAGTTTGTTTGAGTTGTAAGGTCTGAGCCAGGAGAAACATAGACAACCAAAGGTTATGAGCTTGGCGTAATTCGGCGGGGAACCGAATAGCTTCTGGTATGGTGAGAACATGTCAATGACAGGAGTGGGGAGCCGGTTTATGAGATATACAGCTGCGGAGAAGACATAGGTCCAATAAATAGTAGGCATTCCAGCATGAGTAAGCAGTGTTTGACAAGTCTCGACAATGTGACGGTTTTTTCTCTCGGAAACTTAATTGCGTTCGGGTGTGTGAGGAGGCGATGTAAGATGGGTAATGCTAGAAGCAGAGGAAGGAGTGTAAAGATGTGTATTCGCCGCCGTTGTTAGAGTATAAAGTCCTAATCTTTGTCTTGAAGTGGTTTTCAACCTGTAAGATATGAACATCTCTCGAACTTATGCTTTGTTTTTGAGTGGGTAGAACCACGTGTATCTTATATACTGATCAACAAAAATAAGGCAGTACTTGTAATTGTCGATAGAGATTATAGGTGATGTCCATACATCAGAGTAGATGTATTCTAATGGACGGGTAGAGACAATAGTATTTTGAGAAAATGGTAACTTGTGACTTTTATTGATGGCACAATATGAACATAAGGAGTTTTATTTTTTCAGGTTGTAAGCATGGGATTTAAAAGTGGGAAATAACAGAAGCAAGAATTGAAGAAAACGGGTGACCAAGTCGATTGTGCCAATCTTTAACAGAGAGTTTTGGTGATGAAGATACGAAAAAGGATTGGAGGGTGGTTGGGGAAACATGCCATTCGTAAAGATCACCCTTCGTTTTTTCTTGCAGCTACGGGACACCCGAGGAGAGATCCTTCACCTGAAAGTGAGCAGGAAAGAATTCAACGAAAACTTTATTAGCGTTGCAAAGACAATAGACAAATATGAGGTTTTTGTGAATATGAGATACACATAAAATATTTTGTAAGGTTAAGTTGCGAGAAGAAGCAGGTAATGTTAGTGAACCAATATGCATTATAGAAAAACCAGAACCATCGCCGATTAAAACCGAGTCACCACCAGTATAGGGTTGATGGAGAGAGAGATTCTGAAGATCACTGGTTAGATGATGAGTTGTGTCGCTGTCCATGATCCAAGTATTGTCAGGATGTTGAGAAGTGAGAGCGAGATTCGCTCGAGGCTGCCACGGAGAATAACCTGATGGAGAAAGAGTGTTGTGAGCAGTGTTGATGTATTGGTTAAGCTGAGAGCATCTCTTGGCGTTGTGGCCCTGAACCCCACATAGTTGACATCGACCCTTATAGCCACCTTGATAGCCTCGCTGGAAACGATTTTCCTTGAACTTATTGAAGTGTGGTGGCTGCTGGTTGGGAGTCCAGGAGGGGCGCATTTGAGCATATGGTTTACCGCGTCCTTGGTGGTTTGTAGTGGCTACTTGAGCCGTGATTGGAGTGGAAAGAAGAGCAGGAGACGCAACTAGGAGCTTGGCTTCTTTGCTGATCAATTTTTCATGAATCTGTGTTAGCGTTGGCGTCAAGTCTCTGCCCTCAATTTGCTCTATTATTGGCTTGTAGTCATCAGGTAAGCCTCCTAAAACATATTCGATCTGGTCTTCGAGATCAATTGGTTTGCAAAGTAAAGCCAATTGATTGAAGCGTGTGATGAAACCTTGAATGTTTTCATCTATTGTTTTAGTACCTTTTTCCCATTGTTTGATCTGAATGCGGAGTTGTTGAATATGTCCTCTGCTTAGTTTCGCGTAGGTTGCAGCCAGAGTTTTCCATATATTAGCAGCGAATTCGGATGTGGAGACAAGTGGTTGGAGAGTAAGAGAAATGGCCCCAATAAGACCACTATAGATCAGTTTGTCTTGTCTTTTCCATAATGGATAAGCAAGATTCACTGTAGGAACACCATTGAGAGTGATGGTGGCGGGTGGAGAAGGCATAATACCATCAAGATGACCATCAAGTTCGTATCCATTAAGAAGTGAGTGAACCTGAAGTTTCCACATCATGTAGTTTTTAGAATTGAGCTTTGTGACATTGGGCATGTTCACATTAAGAATGGCTTGTGGGGGAGGTGTCAGCAGTTCCAACAGAGGCGTTAGACATGATGTTTTGGTGAGTGTTTGTGAAGACAAAGTGGAGACGAAGAACAGAGGGATGAGAAAGGCAGAGAGAATAGAAAAGAATTGGAGAGGGATCGAGATAGAGAAGAAAGGGAGAAGAGAGGCTAAAAGAATATTTTGTGTTTAGGTTGAATAACCTTGCTCTGATACAATGTAGAAGAGGATTCTTGATATATTACAGAATGATTTCAATGGACATATAAAGATGACGATGGAGGAGACTCTAGGTTAGACATTTACTATACATTCTATATACATTGACACTCAAATATTGTGTAGCTAAGAGGAGGATATGGTGTATCCTTAATAGTACCCTATGCTACTCATATCTTGAAAAAGTTTTATTACCATTTCGTTTGTAATTGTATCGAGTACCTATTTTTCGATAAAACAAGCAAGACAATCACTTAGAAACTGACCATCAATACGATTACGCGATGTGATTTTCACAATGTTCATTGTCGAGAAGCATCTTTCAACGGTTGAAGTCGCAACTGGTAAAATCAAATATAACTTCACAAGTCGATAAATCAAAAGAAGTGAAAGGTGTTTTCTCGTCTCCACCATGACACGAGCAAGATCTCCAAGAGATTTTAGATTAGTAAATCTATCGTCTTCTTTTGTATTATCAAGGTATATATCGAGTTGATGATCAACAAAATCTTCCTCCATATTGAGCATCTCAATGTTGTTTTGTTCACTGAAGGAACTTACTTTATCCATAAAATTATTCCATCCATCATTTCTAAGTTTCTACAACTGTCGTTTAGTGGATTTCACCAATGATATAACATTTAAGGTATCTTCATCTCTTCGTTGCAGAACCAATGATAAATTATCTGTAAGCCCAAAACAAGTACCATCAACTGTAGATAATAGATAAAATCAAATGTCTAAAAGTACTTAAAGGAGGTCATATGCTTGTCTTCTTTTTGTTGCTTCAATGCCTTCATTCTGTATATACTCAAGAATCTCAATGACCGACAGAATAATTCAGTAAGTCGAAGTAGTGTCTTATAATGTGAACTTTATCGAGTATTTACGGGTCTCTAAAGTGAAAACTCATTATTTTTTTTTCAGTTTCAGTCTCAATCTCACCGTTACTTATCCCTTCTTCTACCTTTTTCCAATAACTTTCTCGAATCATATTTTTCCTTTTGCATGAAGCTCCAACCACATTAACCAAAACAAAAATCATATCGAAAAAATTCCCAATTTCAAAATGATTTTTCGCAATTGCCACAACAACTTACTGAAGCTGGTGAACAAAACAATGAACATAATATGCAGAACTACTTTTTTCACAATTAATGATCTTAATCCATTGAATTCTCTCTTTATATTGCTAGCTCCATCATATCTTTGTCCTCTAACTTTCTTCAACTCAATCCATATTTAGAAAACAAATAATTTATACCATGTTTCAGACACATTGCAGAAGTTTCGTTCACATGAACAACACCGATAAATCTTTCTTTGATGATCCCATGTTTATCAACAAAACGTAAAACCACCGCCATTTGCTCTTTGCGTGATACATCTGCATTCATCAACTAGCAAACTAAAAACATCATTATCGATTTCTTGAATAACTTCTTCACTTCTATTGCAAACTAAAAACCAATAACAAACTTAATCACTTCTTCTGCAAAGCAATGCACAATATCCTTTTGAATTGGAGGAAACACTATTTGGTTGTCCGTGGGAGCATTATTCAACACAATCTTTTATAGCTTCATTATGTTTCGCACTATGTTTCACAAGCTCTAAGAAATTTCCTTGATTAGCCGACTCTTCAAATTCATCATGACCACGAAAGGCTAATCCTTGGTGTAACAAGAACCTAGAAGTATCACTTGAAGCAAGCATTCAATCTTATATGGTACTCATTCTTCACAATATCGGTTTGCTTATGCAGAGAATGTTTGATGGATTGACCTTTTCTCATCAAATAGTCACACTTGCTTTTGGCATTATTATGTAAACTAACCACATACCGACGTGAGTTTCCAATCTTTTGGCCTTATTCTAACCACAAAAGCCCTCTGATACAAACGCTTCACTACTACCTCGTTTTTCAACATGATCTCTAAATAAATAACAGCACAAACAAAAAAGCTTCATCTTTTTCCATGCTATACTCCAACCAATCATCATACTTATCAAACCACTGTGAATTAAACCATCTTTGTAAATTTTCTATCTTTCTTTGTGGAAAAATATGGTCACGGTGTTGACAAGGTCTTCTTGTCAAATACTTGCATCTTACCTCACCTCTTTGATTAGGATGATAATCCAATATTGGTTTTCTATGACCCATATCCCATGACAAATCTTCCAAATCATCTTGAGGTGGTGAAGATTTTCTTTTTAAATATCGATCCATTATTTTTGAATTCACCTAAAAAAATTATAAACGAATAATTACTTTGTATCATAATAATAAAACGATTGTCAAAAAGCTAAAACTAAAAAAATTTTAATATATAAAAACTTTTGTAAAAGAACAATCGTCAACTAATACCTTTACTCTTTAGGTTATTTTGTTTGTTCACAAATCATATAATTGGCCTAGTTTTTGGGCATACGTTTCATTTCACAAATTATTAGGTTTTCTGTTACACTTTTAGTTATTGGGCTAAATGTTATTTTAAGTTAGCGGTGTCAAGGATTGGGATCAAACATAAAATTTTATTGGATTCAAATCCACATATATATATATATATAAACTTTTCATAAAAGTTACAAAAAATTATAAAATTTTGTAGGTGCAATTGCACCCATATTATTAAGCATGCCTCCGCTACTAACTACTGCTTAAAAGCACTACACAGAGTATAACAACAAATTTATTTACAAGTAAAATTTGAACACAATACTCTACAAGTCTAAAATACTTTTTAACTTGTTAAACCTATCCTACACAATTTTTAGATCGAGTAAAAAGTCCAAAAATTCTTTCACTTTCTTTTTTGTGTTTCTCTCGCTTACATGCTTTTGAAACCCTTTTGGTGAATCACTCTTTTCTCTCTAAATGGTACATAATATCCAATACATTTCTACCTATTTATACACAGTAAATATTATATAAACATCCTTTAGCATATCTTTCCTATATTTGCTTCCAAGGATATATGAATTTCCTTTTTACATGAATATTTCTTCCTCAATCAAATCTTCCAGAATATTCAGATATTTTTTTATCTTGAAAGCGTGTCCACCTAGTTTCAGTGTTACCAACTCATTGATTTAGCCATCTAAAGTTGTTGCTATAATTTCTTTTGTACTTCCAACTGCTGCAAGCTTTCCATAAGAACTCTCCATCTTTAGTCTTCATTTTTTTAGTTTTGTATATCACTCAAGCGCCTGCATGAATAAATCACAAGACATTATTAAAGTACAAACATATTCGATTTCCAAATGAGAACTTTCTTTTATTACAAATATTTCAAAACATAAAAGAATACCAAAGTAGATAAGAAGCTAGAGAGATTACAAAACAATAAAAAAAAGTTCAAACAAGGTTCATCTTTCACTCACCCGAAATCCTATATTAGTAGATCGAAAATAAAAGAAAAAACAAAACTAATATGATCACACTCCCCTAGAAGTTATGCAACACATTTAGCGACTACTCTCATCATATTCTACCACCACTTGAATGCATAAAACGTTAAAAACAAAGTAAAATGAATTAATGTGAAGCATATGGACACGTGATCAGTTTAACTTACCTGTAGTAGTCATCTTAGAAATTGCTCCTACAGTCATAGTAAGCAATTCCATTGCCTTGGTTGTATGATGCATCACACATGTGGCTGCTTTCATTCTTTGACTTGCTTCAACTACGTTAATTAACACTCCAGGAACAATGATGGATCCAATAAGTGTCACTAGGAACCTTCTTGTTGCATTTGCACCTACTGAGATATTTATAGTGGCTACTTCTTTCTTGAGATCTCCAAGTTTAGATTCCTTCTAGTAAACGGAATAAAGTTTTCCTTGTCGGACATGCATGGTGGATATTGATGCTTCAACATACCATAGATGATCTGCGGAAATACCAACCATTTCTTATCCTCTGATTTTAACATTTTTCTTCGAAAAACACTTGTGGATTCATGACTTGTTTGAAAATAATCTCACCAAAGTCAGCACGTATTCCATGAGCCATTTTGTATATTAATTGGGCTCGATTAGCAGACACACGTAAATGTGGTGAGAGGACGGGAATTGGAGTTATCGTACAAGGTGATAAATCTTCAGTTTTCATCATTGGGTTATCTCTTGATAGGAATTTTCTAAGATCATCATCTCTAGATGCATCTTTTGTAGCAATTGTGAGATGTGGAAACCCAAGGGCTTGGTTGATTATTTTTGGCGAGAACTCATATTCGTGCTCACGGACATACACCTTAATGCCATTAGCAAGTTGTATGCATTTTTTTAGCCCAAAACTTTGTAGGAACACTATTCTCATGCATAAAACTTTGGTGAGATTGTTTTCAAATAAGTTATGAACACGGAAGTGTGTCTGAAGAAGAATGCAATTAATGGAAGTTTTCATTTGGAATCAAATATATATGTGCCTTTTTGGTGTCTTGTGATTTATTCGTACAAGTATTTGAGTGATATACAAAGCTAAAAAGAAGGAGATTAGATATACAAAGTTCTTATAGAAAGCATGTAGCAGTTGGAAGTACAACATAAATCATAGCAACAACTTTAGAGGGTCGAATCGATGAGCTGGAAACACGGAAGTTGAACTTGACACTCCTTAGGGATCAAAAAGGATCTGAATATTCTGGAAGATTTGCTTGAGGAAGAGGTATTCATGTAAAATGAAATTTTCTATATTCTTGGGAGGATATATATGTTCAAGGATTGATTTGTAGAATATCATTTCCTTGAGGATATTTATCGAATATCTATTGTGTATATGTAGGTATTGATGTTAAATTGGATTGCCCGTGTCCGAATCATAACTGTTTTTCTTTTTAGTGTTCGCGCATGTCGGACCGCGATAGGCGGCGATTCCTTAATTAGCGTCCATATCCGCCCCACATGTTTTACGCGGCTTCGCGTGCTAGCCCACGGTCCGATGTAATTTTTGTTAAGTATTGTCAAATTTTCGAATGTATATTAAGATGTGTATGTATATATATATGGTATATGTATTGGGTATATATACCATTTGGTTCCAAAAAAAAGTGTATTATAATATTATAAAGGGTTATTTTCAAGTGTATTATAATGTTACTGATTCAATGTGGTTATGTTTTTGGTTTTTAAACTTCAACTTGTCATAAAGGTTTATTCTCATAAATGAAAGTGTATTATAATGTCATTTGTTCACCGAGGATTAAATAGTGACAACACAATACCTTAAATCTCTATTCGAGCATTAGGAGATCAATATATCATTGCCACGACAGATATATATTTTGTCACTGATGCATTTTGTTTATCTTCTTTTGTAGCTAAATATTCGTCTACAGAGAATCTAGTATATGTTTTTGTAGCTATCTCTGTTCTGTATATTCTTAGAGTCTTTAATGAGTAAAAACATGTATTTAGAGTATTAAAAACTAATTCTGAAAAAATAATTATTGAAAATAAAACTCTAAATGCTATACCAAAACTTTGTATGCATTCTTACATTCACAAACTTTATCTAAAACTCAAGTCGACTTTAATTAAGACTTGTTTAAAAAATAAAGATCGTTAGAAAATTATTGTAGAACATTTTTTCGGGATTGTGACAAAGATCTTTTTAAAATATGTAGAGAAAGATATTTCAAGAACCTCGCTTTCACAATTATAGCGGTATCGTTTTTGCTAGCTCCAGTGGAAGAAGAAGATATCGATACTCGAGTCTCGGAGTTGTTTCTCTGAGCGTTATTAAGAGTTTATTTCTAGAGAAACTAAGAGATTTCATAGGAAAAAGAGTTTTTTTGCGGTCTATTTGTACCCCGCAAACCCGCAGCGGTTGACCCGCAGTAGTGCCTGCAAACCGCGCGGACATGCCTGTTTAGCTCACAAAAATTTGGTGATTTTTTAAAGCCCAAACCCACCCACACTAGGGCTACTTGGGCCAAACCTGTGGACAATGGCCCAAATTGACATTCCTATAGATAAGTAGCAATGTGTTGGATATTAAGCACGCTTTAGCGAGAAAAGAGTGACTTAGCAAAAAAGAGTTTAAAAGGCTTGTTAACTAGAGAAACAAAAGGTTAAGGTTAGAGGATTTTAGATTTTGTATTTGATCTAAAAGTCATCTAGACTAAATTTAACAAGCTAAGAAGTGTCTTAGGCTTGTAGAATATTATGTTCATAATTTACTTGTAAATTTCTTATAAAAGGATTCTAATAATACATTTTTCTTTGTAGAGAAATCTCTTCTCTTACTTCGTGTAGTACTTGAAGTGGTAGTTTTGCATTTTCAATTGGTATCAAAGTCGTACTTTGTTGGTCAATGGAACTGTTTCAGATTCCGTCAGAAAAGCCATCAACCTCGATTTTCAAGATGTAGATACTTCTTCAATTAGTTTTGATCATGTTTGAACTTAAATAAAGGAGGTAGTCTTATTAGTGTTCAATTCACAAACATGACCAAAAAAGGAGAAAAAAAGTTAAAAGACTTGAGAAGCATGTTGGTTTACAATAAAGGGAGAGATTGAGATGTCAAGTCAAAGAGGTAGATGACATGCTGATGGATGATTGGATGCTCGATTCTCTAACTTAGTCATCAAGAGAGGGATTGTTAGTGTTGTGCTGACTGTTTAGAAAAGCTGTTGAAGCAGGAGGTGACTGGTGCATGGAGCTGCTGAATAAGAACGTGATATAACCGGTGTAACAGAGGACATAACAATACATGTTGCAGATTGAGACAACAACATTACGTAGTACATAGGTTGAGTCAAGACATTGTTTCAGAACATATATGGATGCTGAAGGAGTACTGAAGCAAGTGCTGACATAAGTTCATCATGTTTTAAAGTGAGTGATGCTTGAGTTCTAAATCTCAATCAAAAAGGGAGAAATTGTTGATGTTGTTTTAAATGTGTTTAAGAACTCTATATGAAATGATACAATTAAAGATACAGAGTTTTGAAATCAGTGGATCTGCTACAGAAGTATAGAGTTTTGAAAGAAATCTTGTAACAGTCAGAGTACAACAGAAGTTGTGTCAGCACGCTCTGGAATGGAATAATGAGTGTGGATTGAGTTGTAGAGCTGAACATTTGATTGGATGCTAAGTTGGACATGTTTTGGAGGCTAAGGAACAACTGGCTATTTATCATAGAGAAAATATACTCACATCTTGGAGAAGATCTACTCAAAAAAGAAATTTCTTAAATATGAAGAAAATATTTAGGGAATATGCCAAAAGAGAAGATTTGAGATTGTTTTCTCCTTAATTGTTGGCAAGTTTGAGCTGATTGTGTATAAAGAGAGAGAGAGACATGTTTCGTATCCAACACCACTTAGAGACAAAAAAAAAAACAATTAGCATAAGGGTTTTGGGATTTTTTATACGAGAATACAAACATAAGGGCTCAGGGATTTTGAAGGGTTCTTGAATCTTGAGTTCGATCTTTAAACGTGTGACGCTAGTGATTTCTGTTTAAAATGATACTAGTAAGTTCCTTTAAAAGAAGTTTAGCAATTCATTTTTCTTTGTAGAGAAACCCTTTGTTGCACTTTGTGTTATAACCTTTGTCGTACTTCATGTGGCGCTGTAATAGATCTCGTACTATCAGCCTTGTTTACACTTTCATCAAGTATTGGATTAGGATGATGATGACTTAGTTAAGATGCCTTTATCGCTCTATTCATGATATACATTGGTGAACTTACTTAACTACCTTGTAGTCTCGGATGGTCTGGGGTTTGTTTCGTTGCCTTGTGTCAAGACTATGCATCTTGATTTTGTAAGTATGTTGCTGATTCGACTCTAGAGATTCTAACATCAAGGTTTCCTATCCTCGAAGAGTTAAACCATGATTTGTTATCCAAATGATTCTCTAAAAGTTGTGTGTGTTTTTTCACAGTCGTTAATTTGCCTCAAAATTGAACATGTGCATTACGAAAGTAAAGATCATGTTGTTGCAATCAATGGTCCAAGACTTGAGTATATGAGTCTCAGCGATCACCGACATAAAAGTTTCGTAATACATAGTATTGGTCTCTTTGCAGAGGTTTACATTGATCATTTCTATGTGGCACAAAATGTTTCTTATCATCTCTTGAGTTTGTTCACCTCAAGACACCATACACAAGAAGGAATGCCACTCGCGGGAACATCAAGCAAGATGAAATTAGCAAAATACTTCCTAGAGAACAGTGTAGGAGGTGTAGTTCTCAAGAAACTGACACTAAGTTCGAGTTTTTGCAACATCATCAACAAAATCAAATCGTTTTTAAGAAGCTCTAAATACTCATGGAGTAATTAAGCCAACTTACAAAGTCGTTTCTGAAAATATTTTAAATTTTTTTTGTCAAACCGCTTTGTGTCCACTATAATGGAAAATTGTTAAAGGAGCTGCTTTGGAGTATTTTAATAAAATAATATCAAAAGGAGGAAAAGAAAACTTGCGTTTTTATCATATTCTTACTATCTTACTATTTGGACGTATGTTCAACCATTGTATCATTACTTTTTAAAAGTTTTTTTTGCTCATAACCAATGTTTTATGTTCATGTTTTCACTAGAGCTTCAATAATGAGGTATACAATAAACATATAATTGTGTGCACATGGATAAAGTTTAGCTATAAAAACACACAAAACTCAAAACTACGTACAAAAAGCAGTCATATAAGTGAACCACACTAATGTGAGCCATAGAAATAAGTGTGTCTCAATTATGAATACTGTGAAGAATAAATAGCCCATCTTCTTTAAGTTTTCTCGTCTCTTATGGAAACATCTTTACTTTGCAAAACATGTATTGGACATTGGTATTGAACTGAATGACAAATAGATTTGTTTCTCTTTTTCTAGTAGTGAAAACAAAAAAAATTGAATTCTTTTTCTGTGAAATGACATTTCTGTGTTGTAAAACTCAAATTTTCTATTATCGTATTGCTACATTATTTTCGAAATCGTAATACCAAAATGCTATTTTATCCTTTCATAGACCACCAATCAGAGAAGCATGTAAGGTGATAAACGTTTTTTGTTTGATGTTCTTGGAGTNAAAAAAAAAAAAAAAAAAAAAAAATAACACATACACACACATATACAAATGCAATAATCCATACATTATTATCATAAACACTGTTTATATACAAACTAACTCACCAACTTAGTTCATATGTACCTAACCCAAATTACCATTGACATAGTCACTCCTCATTCTCTCTCTATATATAGATCCACTCTGTCAATTATTCAATCAAACAAAAAAAAACACACTACAAAAATTTTACTGAAAAAAATAATACAAAACTTTTCTTGCTTTATAAACTAATTAACACTTTTAAAATAATATCATAAATCAACAACAAGAAATGGCTCCTTCAAGGATCTCGATTTCTATGATTTGCTTATTGTTTTTAACCGTTGGTTTTGTCTCGCAGTCTTGTGAAGCTAGAAAGGTTTTAGTATCGTACGTTCCAAGCAAGGGTTTGTTTCTTAGTGCCCTACCCAAGGGCCAGGTACCACCCTCTGGTCCAAGCGACAAGGGTCACACTTCTCCTCCCGATTATTCCGATCAGCGGATGGTACGAGAAAACTCACCAGAGATTCACCGTCAACTAGGATCAGTCCCTAGCCCCGGTGTTGGTCATTAGGCACCTTAAATAATTGTTGAGTTTACCCTACAGATATATTGTATGTTTCGACTAAAAGAACAAGATATATTGTGTGTTATATAGATTTCTTCTCACAAAATATTGTACGTGCGTCTTATGATGATATGGTGTTATCGATATGGATGCGTTTGTGTGTGATCCGTAACTGAGTAATAAAATCACTTTTCTACTTGTTTTTTTTTGGGTTAAAAATCACTTTTCTACTTGTTAATTTGAATAATTTTTAGTTCTTTATTTTTATCGCAAAGGCAGAGTTAACAAAACTATTTCATTAGTTAGCTAGCAAAAGTAAATGGTTTAACATAGGAACTAATGTTTGCTATCATACTTTAAGACTTTAGGCATCAGGATATTATCAATAAAAATATTTTATAAAAATTATCCATGCATGCTTGTAACATACGGATTATCACCTAGCTAATTGATTATATATGTGCAGAGAAAAATTATAAAATATATACTTATATCATTTAAATTACTATATGTGTTTTTAATAATTATTAAATATATTTTTATTTACTTATAATAAAATTCAAATTTTTTGATATTTTATTTAGATGATATAAATAATTAATTTAGATATTATCAAATTTATCGAGTATAAAAATTTATTTTAATTCTAATCATCAATTTTATTTTGTTATCCTTTACTATTTTTGGTGATAGATCATTTGGCCATTAGATTTTTAGATTTAGATTAAAGAATACATTTTTTTTTCATTGTGGTTGTGTTAATAAGTTTTATTTTCTAAAAAACATAGAATTTAATTGTTTTTGTGAATAGTCTAAAGATTTTCGCTTTGATGACATTTGTTAACATAAATTTATGGGATGAAAAAAAACGTACAATATTTTGGTATTTAAGTGAATAAATTAGTTTTGCTGAAACATAAATTATTATTGTTTGTTGTGAATATTCTATAGTTTTTTTTCTTAATGAGATTTGTTTAGTATAAAAAATATTAAAAAAATTTAACCAATGAAGTTATAACATTTTAATGTTAAAACTCTTAAAAATTATACATAAAGATAATTCATTTAAACTACTTTTTAATTAATATATAGAGGATTATTCGCAACTTCTTTCTAGAACTATTGAAAACCTTTGAAAATACATTATAAGTGAGTTCATCAGCAAACTTTAATTTTATAAGTAAAGAGCCTAAATACATTAGTACCAGATTACAAAGTTCCAGTAGATTTGACTAAATTTTAAATTACCATGGTATCTCCGATAATGTATATTTAATTAGAAATGCTATAAAATTTATGTAGGAACATATATATCCATATTATATCATTTCAGGTAGACTAAAAGTTGCACAATCCAAGACTAAGAGTCTAATCAATACGATAATTTTAAAGGTAACTGGTTCACACTTTTTACACACATATCATATGTGACATATGTAATAATATAAACATGATGAGCATTTTATCAGCGCTCTCACTATAATTCAGGTAATATAATTACATACGTTTCGTACGTTAGTCAAACTCATAGATCATGCTTGTTTATTTGTGACCATATATATCATGAAAAAATCTAAAGTAATTTGTCTGCGTAAGAAACGTCTTCCTCCTCCCGTTGACGTTTTTGCTTTTATGATACCGAATAGATTCAGAGTTTTGAAACAAAAAAGTAGACATTAAAGGAAAATGAAAATAGACATGCAATAATATAAGAAACACCATTATTGCTCATCTCCTAGATTTGACTAGTATTACTTCGTTTTGTCATGAAGCTCTCTACCACTTTCCCTTTTTGGTATATTCTTAGTTAAGTTTAACTAACCAGCTCGTTAAGATGGAATCGTTTATTACACATTCAGTGCATGTTATATCTTTAGTTTGTAAAACTATATGCAAATTATACTCTTTCAAATATTTGGTTTGAAAATCAAGTAGTTCTATGAATTTCATGTGTAACATGTCCCAATTAAGCGCTAACATCACATATATTTGATATTTCCCATGTTATAATCCAAAACTAGTAGGTATCGATTTTAGATTCTATGACGTGCTAATGTAATAACAAATTTCAAATTATATAGTAATATCCAAATCATGAAAATTGTTGAAATGACATTTTACGTATGTTTTTACTCCAAAACCCAAAGCCAAGCTTAAATCGTGCAATGAGTCGTCCCTATCATAAATGAATAAGTCTACATGAAAATCTTGGTAAATTTGCATTGTCATAGATTTGTTCTGATACTTGTAAATCACGTTAATTTCATTATCACCATGTGAATTGTACCAACGTGACTTTTCTAACCATGTTGCGTGTTAATTTCTTAGGAGATTTTGAAGGACACGAGATTAATACGATTATATTTATATTTAGATAACTTACATTTGTGTCTATTTTCTTTATTGTTAAATAGGTAACTTGCATTTATATTTAGATAACTTACATTTCTATTATCATGTCGTATGTAAGGAATTAGTTAATCGTATTATGTTTTATATCCTATTGACTAATCAATAAAATTGAAAAATCAGTTAATACTTCAAAGTTTTAATTTCTCCAAGTTTGATAGGACATCAAAGCATCAACGAAAACCATAAAAATTATTTTGTCTTTTTATCGATCTTACTATCTACAATTTTTTCTTTCATTTATAATCATTAGTGAAGAATATAACACCACATCATTGTCTCATGTCCCATATATGAGCTCAATTACCGTACACGTTTATATTGGGTATGTCTTGAAATCATTTGTACTTTACTCTAAATAAAGTTGTAGTGTTGAGGTTTGACACATCGTGTAATATTAGAGGTTATGATGTTTTGCTAGAGACCACTCAATATCTATGGAAAGTCCATTGCTAATATTGTACGATCCTGCAGGGTCATACACCTAAGTAAATTGGATCAAAGTATTTTTTGGGTTTAATTATTTTATTTATATGATAAATGAAATTATAATATTATATATATGTATATCAATACATATTTACACTAGTGTGTATATATATATATTAAAAGTCAATGTGGGCTTCGTAGCACATGTAGCTACGTCAGTTGCAGCATATATATATTAACTCCTCCGTTTGAGTTTGGGAGATAAGACAACCAAAAACCTTAAAAACAATACATAGACAAATTGTTTGTCTATTTTTGAGATATGATCTCAACGGCGCTAGCACCTCGATTCGATCCAGTTTGTGTGCGTGTGGATACCGGTAGAGGCACGACACTTGGAGTGCTTAAAACCTCGATTCAAATCCAGATCAGACTTCCGTTGCATATTTTCCAGGTATATTTGATACCCCGTAGATTAGATTCAAAGTCAATAATTTGCACGGTTCTTGGAAATAAAGTTCGTAAATATATTTATAAATTGTTTATAAATCGTTACGAATTCCTTCAGTGGTATCAGAGCATACGTGTATAATTTTGATTTTGAATCGAGTAGATATATTGAGATATGTGAAAATAAAAGTTAACGTGTGATCATTTGGTTTGGATGGTCAACTTGAATTCAATATGATAACATATGATCATTTGGTCATACGATCAACCTGGTTTATTTGATAAACTAATTGGTTCGTTTTTTCGTTCGTCTTTAGAATTTTGGAATTAACCAACATTATTTATAAGTAGATAATCATTGATTTTAATTTGATTAAAATCTATTTGTATGTTTATGATCAAATTAAAAAAATATATATATTGGATATGTATAAGTTATATTTATTTATTTATATTTGATATCAATTTTAAATACAAAATAAGATGAAATTTTTTTTATAATCTTCTATTTTAAAACCTAATTTAATTAGGATTTAAAATTTTTAGTTACATTCATCAATAATTTTAAGATATTAAATTTTTTTAATTGATATTATTGTTGATGTCTATTGTGTATATAGAGATATACATGTTTATTATGTTATTGAGATTTAGAATATATGTACGTGTATGGATATACATGTAATTATATATTCCTTAAATTTCTTAATATATAATAATTTGATAAGGTTCCTAATTTATTTAGGATTTATTATTAACTAAGATTAATTATATAAATAATTATTTATTTTAATTTGATTAAAATTAATTTAATTATTTGTAATCCAATTAAATTTGCATATTATATATGTATTACTTGAATTTTAATAATTTATATTAGATATAAATTTTGAAATATAAAATTGGATTAAAGTAAGTTCCTCAAATAATATCAAGTATCTTATGTCTCTCCAATCTTGTCAACTGTCAAGGCTTGTTTCGTTGTGTGATGGGTCTGCCAAGCAGGATTTCTACAACTACATGAGTGAGGCAGATGATAATGGTTACCTTATGAAAATAGATTGGTTTACTTGACTAGGCTATCAAAACGGTTTTTGGGCTTAGAGACATAGGGTTGGATTAGACATAAGATGTTATCCCCAACCAAGAGTTATATTATATATAATTAGTAGTGTAGTTGCTTAAAATAACTGGAGTTTAGTTGATGGGCCAAAGCTCACTTGGACTCTAGTGAAATATGAATCTTGGATCATTACACTCAGTTTGAGGAAAATGTAGCTTTGGGTGTAATG
>OVAN01002030.1:0-35992 GCA_900406275.1 Anastatica hierochuntica | reverse complement strand
GAACCCTAAATTAAGAGACTATGGTTGCAGAACAAAATTTGGTGAGTCTCTAAACTAAGTCTCTTAACATAAAAATAATATTAAAAAAATGTTAAAAAACCCATTAAAGGTTTCTTTGTTAAAAATGACCTTAAAACCTGTCTATTTTATGTTGATATAAGCGGAATATATGAAATAAATAAGGACTAGTTCATAACTGATTTTTTAAAAAAATTGGTTTTACCTGAAAATCATGTTATAACATGAATGTATGATTGATTGATGCTATTCATGCATTGTACTTAGGAAGAATTCAACAACATTTGATAGTAATTAGATCTTTGACTTTTGGTTCTTACCCATTTAATGGTGCATTCTCATTTGCTCTTTTGTTAACAACTACTCCCTCCGTTTCTTAAAAAATGTTATTTTGGAATATTAATTTTGTTTCACAAAGAGTGTCGTTTTACATTTTCGATGCAAAATTTTAAACGAAATTTCGGTTTTAACCTCACTGTTTAATGTATTAATTGGAGAGAAATTTTTTTTATAGTATTAATAAAGAGCAGATAAGACATTTTAAAAATTTTCGTGATATGTGTGAAAAATATCAGAATGACACATTTTGCGAAACATAAGGATAACTAAACTAAACCTACCTCTATAAATATTTCAACCAAATAGCTAGATATAGATTTTTATGTGAATTATATATAACTTTTTTTTTCCTCTGAAGAAAACTTTATTAGAAGGGACGTGAAATCCAAGCACAAGCCTTGCTTATTCGAAACAAAGCACGTAAATCAACTGAAACAGAGTCAAACCAAAAACAGAGGTAAACTAATTATCTTCACCAACTGGTATATATAACTTACACACACAAATATATATATATATATATATATAAACATATGAATTTCATTTATAGTAAATGATATAAAGTTGTAGTTAGATACAAATAGCTAAACTTGTGGAAGTTTCTTGCCAAAAAAAGGACACAAATATATATATGTAACACATAATCCGTTTCTGTTAAGCACGAATATCTATTGGTATGATGAAGTGATTTCAAGAGTTCAAATGCTTAGTTAAAAACTAAACACGAAAAGATGAAATATTTAAATTTCTATAACTGTAAGACTTTGAGAAATCATCTTTGTCTATCGAACTTTTTTAATAGCTTATAACTTTTTTTATCAGTTTTTTAAATGTTCCTTGTTCTTAGCTAGGTAATGTTGTGATAAATCGTAGATTGGCACTAGGCTCAGTAGTGACGTGGTAACCACGCCCTAATGAAAACAATGCGTTCATTAGAGCATCATTAACAAAAAAAAACTCATTAGGGGTTTCTTAAAATCAATTTTTTTATTATTATTTTTTGTTTTGCTAGATTTAAAAAAAATTTAAAAAATCCACCAATCGCGGACCGTCACGTGGCGGTGAAGGCCGCGCACAGTGCTAAAAACCCACAAGAAACGTTGTTTATTTTGGATTCAGAAGATACCGTTTCTAATAAAACGGTGGAGTCCACCCTATTTTTTAATGAATAAAAGATAATGAACGGGGTAGATACCCAGTTAATGATGCTTTTAGAGACAATTCCAAATAAGCAAGTCATGCAAGTTGCACTCTCAATTCTATTTATTCTCTTTCTTTTTTCAAGAAAAATACTTCATCTATTTTAATGACAATTATGTGTAATTTACAACAAGTCACAAGTCATATGGTGAAAAAAAATGAACTCTTTTACCTAATTTTAACAAAACAATGGACTGAATTAAAAAATGTTTTGTACAAAAAAATATTAAAAGATACTAGAAAGTTTCAAATTTATACAATTGATTAATGTTTAAAAAAGCAAGCTTATAGGAACTAAATTAAAAAACATTGAGATATTTAGTGCTTCCACATTAGATGAAAACAAAAAGAATTGCATGAGACGTGAGTTACGAGAAGGAGTGAGGGCTAAGGAGTAGAGTAGAAATGATGGCTGCATCATATAAGGAAACATTTTAAAGCTGCCTCCATGTTTATTTTGGCTTCCGCACAACACCTACAATTAGAAACCCTAATTTTCACCTTCTAGATTACTACTAGTATATAGTGTGATTATATTCTATATACTAGTATTCGATTGCAAGAGAAGCCTCTCTCAAATCATTATTTTAAAACACATTATATGCATGAAAATATAATGCATGATAATGCGAGAAAGTATCTATGATCAAGAAAATTTATAACAATTACAATTAATAAAACACATTATATTCTAACGCCAAAAACATCCTTATGTGTCTGTTTTTTAGATGCATTCCTCCAGCTAATCAAAATAAATTTAATAAAAAAAAAAACTAATCAAAATAAAAGATATTATATATACTCACTCTTAAACAGCATGCAAAACATATTGCGCTTGGCGTGATTTTGTTACAATTAGATATACCATGAAAAATAAAATATGAATTAATCACAAGAAAAAATTGCAAACCACATGACCAACCCAACATCTCTACACTGTAAACGATTATTGTCAATATAGATAAATTGTCCAATACCTTGGACTAGAGAAGTAATTGAATAATTAATTTAACGTAAAAGTGTATATTCAAAGTTTATTCAAGAAATTATATAAAACTCAGAAATATATGCCTAGATATGAGTCTCATACTTTTGATACATTTACTGGATAAGAGTTTGTATATCTAAAACCCAGTTCTGTTTGATATATATATACACATAACTAAAGTATTGTTTGTGAAAATAAATTAAACTATATACTCCTTTCGCTTCAAAACAAAAATGTATAAGTTTGTGGCACATGAATTAAAAATTTATTAAATTTTGTAGTTTTTTAAATTAAAACACCATTTACCATCAAATTAATTACAGCTCAAGGCTCAAGCAATAGAAAATTAAACTGGTAATACAAATAGTTAAAGTTGCGGATGCTTTGGTCAAGAACAATGCTCTTAATACTTCCTTGTTCGTTGTATTTCATCTTCCCCCAATCTTCTTTGTACCTTACTTACATGAGGATTACATTCGATCTTATTAATGCATATTCAGATGTTAAAAAAAAAATGAAAATATCTTTTAAATTGTAACAAAAAAAATTAATTTAACTTTTTTTTTTTTCAATTTAAACCGAGGGAGTATAAATTAGATACCGCGTAGATTTGTATATTGTGTGGGCTAGGACAAGGGACTGTGTGGTAGGGGCAAAAGATGAACGGAGGACCCCACATGTGCTTTCATGTTAAGTTCTAAACGACACGTGTCCTTAATGGGACCAGTTTAAGTGTACTTGGGCGGCTACTACAAGGGCTTTTGGCACGTGTGAGAGAGGCCGAAGCGTGTGAATATATTGCTGGGTTTAGGCAGGCATGAAAAGATTTTGGGGATCCGTAAAGCATATTGTGTCTCAATGATTGTGGATCCTTTTTTTCCTTTTCATATTCTTTTTTCTTACCAATTAATTTTTAACACTTTTACTAGATAGAGCCTCTTTGTGTATCCGTTAATTTGTGTTTATCCGATTAGATTCCGTCTAAATTTGATTTTTCAACACTATTACTATTTAATTTCTTAGATTAGACTTTTAACTAAAAAATTACTATTAGAATTAGGCAAAAAATTATTATAATATTCAAAATCATATAAAATAGTTAGTCAAAAATCATATAAAAGTCTAAAAACAAGTAGAATATATATATATATATAATTGATTTAAATATATTTATATATATGTAAACAAATAGAATATATATATATTTAAAATTGATTTATATATAAATCACGGTTATAAAATATATTATATATATTTATAAAATTGATTTCAATTAAAAATACTAAAATAATCTAAAACTAGTCTCCGATAAATCTAATATAATCTTCGGATTTTTCAGTTAATCGTTAGATCCAAAGTGACTGCACCTAACGAGTTATAGAACATGGGATAGAGCCAAGGAATAAAAAATATCGTTTTATGCTCTATAGATTTTATTAAGAGCTAGAGAACCCTATAGAACAACTAATTAAATATCTTAATTTATACTAGTAGTTAGTGTATCTTATTACAAAAACCAACTAAAGAATATATACTACAATCTATCACTCCAATTTGTTATCTTATTCAAATCTCCGAGTGTATCTTTACGTATAGTATGTTACTATATGCACATTGTGGAGTAAATGTACAAAAAGACAAGAGAGTACAAGAAAAAATGCAGAGTAGGTGAATAAATGAGTGAATTTTTGGGCAAATAAGACTTATAAATTATAAGAAAAATATATAAAGGATTGAAGAAAAAAGAAAGTAACTGTTAGTTTTGGCTTTATACATCATCTTCCTTATCTATCTATTTTCATACAAACTTGCAAAAGCTTACTTAAACCTCCTCTTGGACCACCTCTCTCTATCATCTTCTTCTTTTTTTATACGAATTTAATTTTGCAGATTTCTTTTTATCATTACTTTAGATCTGAATCTCCAACTGAGATTCTCCCCCTCCTACTACACTAGTACAGTTTGCATACACCTATTCTACTAAATTACATTTTCACCCTTCTTTCTACATATTCCTCAACAAATAGCCAAACCGGATATATATAAAAATGTGAAAAATACTAAAATCATCTCCAATGGTACGTTAAAACTTCATTTTAGCGTAGTTTTCACGTTTAAACCTCTTTAATCGAATGTTATAAATTACATAATTTTAATGTAGAACTATAATACCGCATTAAATTTGGTGCGATTCTATTCACAACAATAAACACTATTCACTTATTTTATTAATGAAATGATTTATTAAGTAAAGATTAAATAGTAAAATTTATACATATAACATAATGTAATAATATAATAATAGAATATATCTTTTAGTGTGATGTTTGGTATTGTGGTCGAAGATGAAAAAGATTTTAGTTATAAAATCAACATTAAAATAGTGTGGTCTCAACACCAAAGATAAAGATAGTGTTATAGGTTGAGATGCTCTAAACTAGTGGCTTGACATTCTTGATTATTACATAGGGAAGTTACAAAGCTATGGGCCATAACAAGAAGTAAAGAACACTAGAATGGCTATTATGTTAAAAAGACTCAAGAAGCAAGATTTGGAATGGAGGGACAGGATCAGAAACAAACAATCTTTAAAAATCTGAACCGTTGAAATAAGGCAGAGACAAATCTGAGCACCAGATATTCCGTGTCCAAGAGTAGAAAGGTTTTAAATAAAGGTTTGTGACTTTGTGTTGTTAGAGAACATTTTTTTAAAAATATAAAATAATGTAACACAAAAGCTATTGTCCCTTTCACTTGTTAGTTTGTCTTCTTCTTCTTCAACAAAGACACTGCAAGTATTACTGACTGGCTTTGCAGTACAATGAAAGAATGTTGTATTTGCAAATGTGCCCTTATACTCTCTGCAATGTATTGCTTTTTCTTTTTTAATCTACATAACTTGTGTTTTTTCTTGAGAAGGCTACACTCTTGGGAAGTATGAAGGAAGCACATAGCATCCATTTTCCGGGAGCCACGAGGCGTACCTTTCGCATCTTTACATCCACCGCAACCTCTGATAGAGCGATTCTTAGCCGCTGCAAGTTGAAACATTAACCGATTGTTAGATAGTTGGGAGAGTTTGATGGTTTCTTTTAGTTCTCATTGGTTTTTAGACCTCGTGGAAGTCGAATTCTGGATCAGAAGCCTTGGAGAATCCGTAGACATGGATAGTTGGGAAAGATAAGTCTTCATCTCTCTGTCTTTCGTAGTAAACTCCACAAAATGCATCTGCTCGAGTAAAAATGATTAATGGTGGTCAAGATAGGATTGTGAGGGAGTAAAAAAGGACGCTTAAACAGGAGTATATCGAAACCTAGAGATTCAGCGGCATCTTTTGGTAGATTCATGACTACTTGGGTGACTTTTCGACCCTTTTCGCTTGAAAACATAGCCTTTATGAATCTTCGTCCATCCATGTTAAAGATCTAGACAGATATAAAAGATTCAGATTTGTACAAATTGTATAAAATAAAGTATGAAACAATGTTTGTCCCACATACCTCAATTCTCTTCTCGAGCTTATTAACAACACTATTCTGCTCCATGAATTCTACTGCATGAGGGTTCAGGTCATTGGCATATACACGTTTTACAATTCTTGCAGCAGCAAGCGCGATTGGACCCACTCCAGCGAACACATCACCTGTCAGTGACAACAGAGTAACTTGAAATCAAACAGAACAATACATACACAGATTCTATAACAAGATAGACGAAAGAACTTCAAACTAGCAAGAACAAAAATATAATTGATGCATTATCTATTCACATGCTACACATGCTTTCTCATGCAACAGAGAGCAACAAGATTCAACACCAACAACTAGGATCTTTGACACAAATCGGAGGGTCAATGCACTAAGAAGTACTTTTAATGGCAAATAGTGGAGCTAAATCATAAACGGAGAGTTCTATAGAGAGCATAGCAATATTTTTCATGGTGTACCCTCAAAGTTAGTTCTAAGTAGCATACATACAGACAACGTCATTGTGGTCGAACCCAAGTAGCAGCCTCTGTCTCTCTGTCCCAAGTTTCGAATTCCAATATCTTGCACACGTAAAGTAACAAAAAGATGTCAAAGCTATGAAAAAACTACAAGGTCAAATCACATGATACAAGATATAACGAGAACATATATCAGCCGAGAGATATATTCGGCTAAGTCCAAACAATGTTAAGAGATTCAATAACAAGAGAAAAGAGACATACACTCTAGCTAAATCAACATGAAAGCGCAGTCCATTTTCAACAACCAGAGTCACCAGGGAATGGTTCCCGGCTAAAACCTCTAGCTGCATAGTCCTGAAGTCATTGTGAATAGGATCAATCTTATTCACAACGGTTTGTATCTTTGGCTGATTCTTGTCCAAAACTACCTGACAAAAAACAGAAAGTAAACATACAGCTCACAAGAATTTAATTTCTGAAGCTGGGAAACTTTGTTTCAGAGATAAGCTATGTCCCAATCACCTTCGCTATGAGCTTCTTGTATGGCAGATGCTCATCTCTCAGGTTCAGATGCGCAATATGCCCCACCATCTCAAATGCTGAAGGGATAATCATACCCTTGGGTAGTACAGCCTCCAAAACCTACAACAACACATGCTTCGAAGCAAACAAACTCGATCTTCGATCAAAACTAAAGTCAGCTAGAAACTGTCATTATGTATTACCTCATTCATTGGCCAATAATCATAGAACAATGTCAGTCTGCATTTTACAAGCTCGAAACCGAAGCTTGCATCATTCCTTTTAGCTTCCGCAAACAGAACCTATCAAGCATAAATCATACTATAATTCTCCACAACTTCCTATTTCACAGAACAAACAACACAAAACAGAAACTATACGAATGGATTTAAAGAAAGATTTTATCACCTTGATAGCCTCTGGCAAGTTTTGAATTTCCTCACCGGAATATTTCTCATCCAAAAGCAACAATCTTGTTGAGCCTCTCCATCTTCCTCTACTACCATAGCCTTCTCCGAGCAACCCTTCAAAATCCTCCACTCCTTCTCCATCTTCCACCACTTCAACCACCGCAAATTCGTTGCGGTTGCTTCCTTTCTCCTTTTCCTTCCCTTCCACTTTCTCAGTCCTACGCTTCCTCTTTGGCCTGGAGATTTTGGCCAAGTTTCTAAATTTGACATACCCAGTTGAATTAAAGGTCCTAGCGAGTTTATCTCTATGCAACACTGGACTCAATCTCTCCCCGTCTCCTTCTGCTTTTCCTTTTATTCTCCGATCAACCGAATCCACAACACTATCTTCTTCTTCAGCTGAGCTCAACAGTTTCAACATGTCTTCTTCGATTTCATCTCCGGGAACTCTAGCGATATTCCGGATCCTAGGCCAATTGAGAAGATGACCACGGAGACGATTCTCAAGCCCGAAACAGTCCTTAGCAGGGACCCTCAAAGCCGAAATCTCGAAAACTCTAGTGAAATCTTCTTCG
Source organism: Anastatica hierochuntica (assembly GCA_900406275.1). Lineage (NCBI taxonomy): Eukaryota > Viridiplantae > Streptophyta > Magnoliopsida > Brassicales > Brassicaceae > Anastatica > Anastatica hierochuntica. The sequence goes on along the minus strand of OVAN01002030.1, from coordinate 27,991 downwards.
TTCAGAAGAACGCCTTTCTCGATTGATTCTTCGGAATCTCCAATTTTGCCTTGATGGGCATCGTTGTCTCGAACGATTGAAGACAATCTAAGGTCATCTAACAAAGGGTTCTTCCCTTTCAAGAGAGACGGGCCGTAAGGGAGGTTAGTGGAGGGGAGATTACTGGAGAAGACGCAGAAGATTAGGGTCTTAGGCGCGAGATAGGGTTTATGGATGAAACGAGCTGTGTACGAAGAAAAGACCGGGAAAGGAAGAGAATTAGCTCGGAAAAGAGACAACTTTGACACCATTTTCGAATCGCTGAGCTTGCTGGTGGATTTGGATTCTGGTCTTGGAACAGAGAAGCGCTCATTTCCCGCGTTTGTTCATCATAAGATTTTAGGTAGAAGAAGAAGAAGGATCAAGGTTTATCAATAAGGAAGAAAGAAATCAGAGAGATGGATTAGCTTTGTTCTACATTTTTTTCATTACAAAACGGCGTCGTTTCGTATACTCTTGTTTTTTGAATGAGATTTTTTTTTTTTTTTCATTCGCATGTCAAAGATAAAATTATTATTAAACCGAGAAAAAAAAAGATTACAAGGTTAAACTGGTAACCGGAACTATAAGTTGGCGAATCTATAAACAAATTTCGGAGCCAAACATCAAAGACATACATTATCCGAAAAACATAAACCATAAAAACTCTATAGTGGAAATATTAAAACAAATTAGAAGAAATCCTAAACAATATAAGTCACACATATATAACTGTACAAGACAATATTTCCACTATTCAGAATTAAAATCGTATGATTTGATTCACAACCAAAATATATGGAATACACACAAAAAAAGAATCGTATATTTAGATGATAAAAGTTCTTATTTACTTTCTCAAATTTCATCAGGCAACTTACAACTCTGCGCACCAAAAATATGAAGAGAAGCGTTCTGAAGAAAGACAACGATTCCGCATTTGCTGCTGTTGAATCCATCCCATAGCGTGAAATGCGCCGTCCCCGACACTGTTTTCTTCGCTGTTACGTCGTTCACGGTGCACATCTTCTCCATCTTTCTTACAACGTAGTCGTTCGACAACATTCTTCCTTCGTTCTCTCCTCTAGTGCAGTCGGTCACTAGCCCTGTTTCGTATATCGCCACCATTATGTCCATTCCGCTTCCGTCTACTTTCGTCCTTAAAGGTCCGGTCAGTGATACTTGTAGTGTCTCTGAGGTTGGTCTCTGGAAAGTCGCCTGGTAAAAGAAAAAACCATTTTAACACAAATGCTGATTAAGGTTACATGCGAAAAGCTCAACAGAAACACCATTAGGCTTCATGCTTAATGTAAGATTACAGACAAAGTCAGCCAAACATTGCTCTCTTATCTAACAAGAACTTGTTACTTTCAAGATAAGATCATCCATGGACGGCACACATCTTCAAGAGCATGTTATCGAACAAAACTTTCTCATAGATGTTCAATCAAGTTCCCAAAACCTTAGCTATCACCAACATTCGCTTATGCTAACGCTGTGGAAGCTTCCCTGCATTCATAAACCTAAACCTTCCCTTGTCATATACCTATAACAATCCTCAAGCATCCATATTGACCACTTCAATTCTCTATTAGACTATTTTACCGTCTGCTTACAGAAACAAAACCCGTCGAAAGACCAGTAGGCTCGAGATTTCAAAACCAAATATACACATTGTACTAAAACATATCCAGCTACTATAATGTGCAGAGCCAATCCTACAAACTTAGCTATATGAAAATTCTAGCTAGAGTCTTTCAACATTCACCTGATTCCTATATTCTCCTCTGTGTACTTAACACCATAGATTCAAAGAACAAACTCAAACCAAATCAAGATTTTGCTTCAGTGTATGGCGAGATCACATAAACAAGAGTTGAAATCTATCATCATCATCATCAGGATCATCAGATTCAAAGCAAACTAAGAATACTCACCCTCAACGCCGGAGAAGGAAACCTAGGAGCTTCCTTGATGGATTTTAGAAGCGTCTCTTCCTCGTTATCGATCAATTGAGATCGGCCTTGAACTACAATCTGCGGCGTGAACATCGTGTCCAGATTCAACGCCTCCACGTACGCCTTCTGCCTCACCGTCCATTGGCTCGATCCGTAAGGATCCTTCCACCCTTTATAGTCCCAATAATCAACGTGGAAGACCAGAACCATCGCCGGAGATCCAGATCCACCGCCTCCGTCTGCGCCGCCACGGATCTGGGCGTCGAAATCGCCTCGACCGAGACGAGACATCAGCATCTCAGCCGCCGGCGACGTCTTGCATCCCTGCGAGGAGAATAGCTGGACGAGAACTGGTCCATCTCCGGCGGGAACATCGGCCGCGTCGACGACGGCGGAATTGTTTCCGGAGACAGATTTGTTCGTTGACGAAGAGGGTTTTTTGATGCCGAAACATGTGAAAAGACGGCGCGCCATTAGGAGAAATCGCCCGTCCCTTCGTCTCCCGAAAAAATCGGATGTAGAAGAAGGAAAGGCGGAGAAGAAACACGAATCAAAGAATCAGAGAATCAAAGATCTTATTTTCCCGAGAAAATTTTTGAGAAATTGTCAGCAAAAGTTGAAATCTTCAGAGAAGGAAGGGAGAAGAAGATTACACGTCGAGAGGCAACGAGAGAAAGGCGGCAAAGCGTCTTTACTCTTTTATCTATTCCTTTTTTTTGTTGTTGTTATATAGCTGTCGAAATTGGTGAAAAGCTCCAATTTTCTTAAGTAATAAGATTAGGAAAAATTTCTTCAATTAATAAAATTAACTTTTTTTTTCTATTACTCTCTCCGTTTCACAAAGAAAGAAGTTTTAGAGAAAAAATTTGTTTTTTAAAATTAGATTTTTTAGGTTTTCAATATATTAATGATAAAAAATTGTTAGAACCAATAAATTTTGACAAAAACTATTGGTTGGAAGCTTAGAGAAATTATTTTTTATACAGAAAACTAGACATTTATTGTTATATATTAACTATTTCTTAATACGTGTGAAAAGTCCAAAACATTCATCTTAGTGGAACGGGGGAGTATTATTTATCAATCATCAATTTAGATAAATTCTTTATTATCATAAGTGTCATTTAAGATTTTCGTATATGAAAAAAAACTTAAATTTTTTTGTTGTTGTACTTCTAATTAATACTTTTTTTTTAATGTTATTAGTTAATGAATTAAGCCGAATAATTTGTGTTTGGGTTCAATTTACAAACCCGACCATGGGCTAAAGCCCAATAAACTTGTTTGTTAGGCTCAAATGTTTGATAAGAACTACAATTGCGGCCCAACAAGTTTGGAACCAATGTATGATTCAGTAAAGGCCCTTAAATTTCGCAGTTATTTACATGAATTGCCACTCTACCTTCTCACTGACTTTTTAACCTTTTTAACTTTTTTTTTACTTTTACCAATTACTTGACTAGTAATTAATTTAATCCCATCGCCTAATGAATGTTTGACCCGAAAGGCCGAACCCACGATTCAACCCGCTCGAGCTATACCCGAAATCCTGAGTCAACCCGCCCGAGTTCTTCTGCTGATTCCTCGACTCACTCTCCGCCGCTCGAAACGCGTTGTAACCGCCGTAACTTGATAATCCGTTGGTCGGAGCTAGTTCCGGTATAGGATTAAGACCTGCCAAGCTAGCCCAATCGAAATTTCCGTTAAGAAGCGTCCTGAGCGAATTCATCCGAGGAAGACTAAAAGATCGATCATTTATCTCCGGGAACGAATCGAGAACGTCTTCAAGCTGAGACGAAGAAGACGGCGACGACCCATTCGTGCTCTGCTCTTCACGACAAGCTTGAACCGAATCAGATTGTCTATAAGATCCCGACGTCTTCTTGTAGATTCGACACAATACCCAATCATCCAACTGAAGAAACGAAGATTTTGATTTTCAGTTTTATTCAATTGGATCTGAAAAGAAACAAAATTTGATTTTCATTAATTTGTTTAACCTTGGAGCTTCCATGGCTACGAGAATGCTCAGTGAGGCGATACTCGTGCATAATCCAATTCGTTTTCGTGCCTTTTGGAGCTTTTCCGGCGTAAAAAACCAAAGCTTTTTTAATTCCGACGCGGCGATGACCATCCGCCGTGATAACCTTGTCCGTACCCGTCGCTTTCCAATAACCCGACCCGGCTACTCTATTCGGTCTTGACCCGTTTGGATATTTCCGGTCTCTCGGGCTAAAGAAATACCATTCCTTCTCCCCGAACAAAGCCTGACCTGTAACCAAACAGCCCCAAAGAAATAAGTGACTTTACAATAATAGCCCCTAGATTTTAACATTTATTCAATTTGATCACGAAAGTATGATCTGTGCAAAAAACACCCTTAAATTTCTTTAAAACAACGTTGCTTACTTGGCAAATCCCAAGGATCGAACTTGTAGAGATCGATATCACCGATGATAGGAAGAGAAAAAAGATGGCCTGCAACTTTAGGACAAAGATATTGAACAAGAAGCTCTTCATCTGTCGGGTAAAATCGAAAACCCGGTGGCAAATTCAGTTGGGCTAACGGATCCTTCTCTCGAACACCCATTTGTTCTACTTCGAATTCTACAACAGCAAATTTTAAAAAAGTTTATGAAACTTTTAAAAACCAACAAAACAATATGATTATGTTTCGTCGATCTTTTTGGACAATCATGTAAGAAGGTACTAACATATATATAGGCTGTGAAAACTCAAAAGGCTCTTCAAGGATAAGTACGGTCGCTCGTCCTTATTTCACTGTTACGATTTTCTTTGTGGGACCCGCATTAACCATTTAGATACTGCCACGTCTGACCAATCTTATCGACAGTAAATGTGCAAAAACACACAAAGATTTCCCCGTGTTTTTTGGACGTAATTTTTTTTTCCTCATGTCCAATTTTTTTTAGTACAAAAGTCTTCTAACTAATTCCAGTAATTTATTTACTTTTTTATTTTAGAAATGACTGCTGAAAAAATAGATTTTGATCGTTTGTGGTTTTAGAAATGGTTTTTGGCTTTTGAATTTTGGTTTTTAGGTGTTATATTTTGAGTTTTTATAGTTTGTTTTTTAGTGTAGATTTTAGATTAATAAATAAAGATGAATATTGATCAGCATAAATTATAATATTTTTAGGAAAAAAAACATTTCATGTCAACTTTTGAAAAACCTATAAAACATAGTTTTTGGTTTTTCTCTAGAGAATTGTAAAATATTTGAAAAGTTAAATTCCCTAAATTTTAGCATATCTACATTTTTAAAAAATTGAATGTCTTAAAAAGTGGTTTTGAAAAACAAAAACCAAAATCTAGTTTAAAACTACAAAATAAGACGAAGACATTGTGATCTTCATGTCACCAGGGTTCGATCCTCTTCCACCATAAAATTGATGGAATATGTGTGGCTAAATAAACTATCGGATCGGACTATCGTGTTCCGTTTATCAACAAAAAAAACTACAAAACCATACTTTTACCAAAAAGAAAAAGTGAAAACATCTTGTAGCCAATACTCTTTATCTAGTTATAATTGATGGATCTAGAATCCACACAAAATACCGGGTGTACGATTTGCGATAATGTTTCAGAAAATGTTGCGTTTTTATTGATTTGCTATTCAGAAATTATCAAGAGTTTACAAACGGTTTTTCGTAAAGAAAATCGGCCATCTTCTCCAAGCTCCTCATTCTTCTTTTATACCCCTCTAGCTCTTGTAACCTCCCAGTTAATGCGCATTTACTTCTCCCATTTATGTCGATTCATCCGTTTTTATTTTCTTCAGCTTGAATTCTATGGGCTTTCTCCTTTCTCATGCGATTTGGGCCGAGTGTTGCTAGGTGGGCTTCAGCAGCCCATTAGCATTCTGGTTTCTTAATTGACTCTTGAGTCGGTTCACTCTTAACCGGATACGGGTGATAACCACTCCCTCAAATAATAGTAAGTTATTTCCACCGAGAAATCACGCTTTAAATTTCAATATTCGACTAGTTGGAGCCGTTCGGGGTCATGGACTAAAAGTATATCGACACGTCTCCTTCTTCTAGAATTCTGAAAAGCCTAATAACAATGTCAATTAATCAGAATCCTCCAAATAATTATGCAAGTTCGATTTATTATTTTTTCCTTAAGCACCCAAAAGAAAACCATTCACTATTCGACAGAAGGATCTACCGAGTAAAAAATGGTCCTAGAAGAAAATTTTAAAATCGGGCAAGCGTGGAAGCCATTTTCACGCTCGTGTGAAATGACCACGTGTTGGAAGAGTTAGGCAACACTTCGATAAAAAAAGTCAAAAAGACAAAAAAAGAAAAGAGAAAAAAAGTAATAAAAGGCCAAAAAGATATTGAACAAGTGTACAAACGACAAAGTTCTAAGTTAAAAAAATTTAAAAGAATAATGTTTAAATTAGACATGAATAGGGAGAACTAAAAAATTTAAAAGAATCATGATTATATATTTTTTTAAAAGATTCTTGTTAAAAGCCTTTTAAGAGTCTCCATTAATTATGCTCTAAAGAGATTATTGTTTTCTTCTCTAAACAATTTTAGCTTATAATATATAATACAATTTATATAAAGTAAACATTTTCTGATTTTAAGTTAAATTTTAATTACATTAGTTTTTTAAGTAGTATTTTAAAGTTAATCAAATATCATAGTACTACATCATTAATTTATAAAAGTTTAACACACACACATATATGTATATATGTATAGAGGATGGTATTTTAAACAATCTTCAACACAAATATAACATCTTTGATAATTTATGTTTCAAATATTAGTTTCATTAATTATCTCATAAAAATATTTGTATATATCAAATGGTTACATTTTAATAAAAAAAACACTAACTAGAGTTTCTTTCACTCAGAAAAATACTATAAATGGCCTAAGAAGTTGACAGGTGAAAACAATAGACCATGCTGGACAGATCATAAGCATTTATATATATTCAAAGAACTCGATTCTTCTTCTTCTTCTTGATAATTCTTTTACTTTTTTTTATTACTATTCTCTACATATCTTTTCTATAGTTTTAAGATTTTAGATTTTAGTGAACGTGGAGGATGTTTGTTCACAGAGCGAGAGTCATGCTTACCGTTTATTTTACAAGAAAAAAACTTTGAATATTAGCAAAGATACGATAAGTTTGGTTTCAACAATTTGCATTGTTGATAAGAAACTCAGCAATCGCTACTTAGTTAACGTATAATATTCTTCTGATCCTGACGAACATCATTGTAATTATAATGATTTGGAGGCTATGAAATTTTCCTTTTTGACAACTAAGATTATACACAAAAACTCTTAATTTAATTTCCTCTAATAGCCTACTAACGAAAATATCCTTGTTGTCAGCATAAATAAAATTATTGATTATGCGTTTATCGACAGTTGTTTTATTTCCGGCAAATTTAATTTCCACTAGTGTAAGCATTACAGTGTGAGATCATTTGATACAGAGATAACATTGTATTAATACCATTCTATGGTATAAGGCTTATTAGACACCCTTGCATCCTTAACTAGTTTTGTCTTGCTATTTCATTGGCTACTCTTCTGATGCAGTGGAAGAGAAAAATGCCTTGAGCTTTTGAGTAGGCATTTTATATCACCAATATCATGTAGATAAACCTTGAATTGATCCTCTTTGCAAAGGGAAAGCTTTTTGATGTATGCTGAGAAAATCATATATAGTCTTGTTGTCTCCTTTAAACATAAGGTGGTCATGGCCTAACATTTTAACTTGTAATATAGCTTCTCGGATGGTTATAGGCCGTTAAGTTTAATGGGCTTCCAACTTAAAACTAATTGACGATAAAAGGAGTGACTCATGTCCTTTATATACTGCTTCCAACTTCCGATGTGGGATATTAATTCTCTAATACGCCCCTTGGGCAACGATCAAGTGGACCAACTTTGAGTCGGATCGATTGGATCGGGTTGGATTGTATGGATCTGGGCTCTGATACCATGTTAAGTTAAATGGGCTTCCAACTTAAAACCAATTGGCGATAAATGAATTGGCCCATGTCCCTTATATACTGCTAAGTGAGTTGTGGGAAGAGGGTCGATGAAGGCATAACCCTGAACCAAATTTCTATTATTAGAATCCTCTAATATCCATGCAATACTAATATTTTCTCCAAATAAGATCCACGAGGCATCAACATAACACTTCAACACTTGTGCCTCCTGGTCATTTTGCTTGTTCATCGATGCCTAAATGTGTTGTTTATTCTGATTTGCCATAATAAATGGTGCAAGATGGAGGGTGTTATCTTGAAGTTTCACCTTGTTTTCTTGCATCCATGCAATGTTTTCCTGTAGTGTTTTCTGCGTCATAGAGTCATTTGCACTTTTATTTATTAGAGATAATTTTCATACTTTCTGAGATACTCTACATTGAAACAACAAATGTTTATCATTTCTATTTGCTCTCCACACAAGTAGCATATAGGGTTCAACTTAATGTTTCTCTACTTCATTTGAAAACCAACTGGTAGAGCTTGATTTAGGAGGATTTCTCTACCAAATCCTCCTATTCTATTTATGCTCACAGCATCTTTGAGCTTGTTCTGAATATCCACTCCCGTCTTTTTTTGCAAATAAGATTTGCATATTTGGAAAAGTTTTTACACCAAAAGTTTCAATAGTTGTTTATCATGTGTTTTTTGTCATGCAAAACATAAATTTCTTAAAAGATTTTACATTTACGAAATATTTTAAAAAAATTTAATTTAGATTGAAAGTTTATTTATGTATTTGTAAAGTTAAATAGCATAGTACAAAGTATGTTTTATTCGGTCATGTAACATGTTTGTTAAAGCTTTAAGGGAGATAAGATGATGATCACGAAAGCATTATCCACAAGAAAAAAGCATGATGCGTTCTTTCTAAATGCGAATCGCCTACTTGTGTGTACAATTCGACATCACTTATAATAGATATACAGAATCTGGTCTATATACAATTTATTGATGACTTTTCCATTGTAAGTTTTAGACATGATGACTCTTAGACCGTTCATTTTGTATCATTTTGATATATGAATCCATTAAAATACTAAAATATCTATACATTATGTGTCTATTATTTAACATATTTTACAGTTCCATATATTATCTTATTTATTTTCAAAAATATATGTGGTCATATACTTTTAAAGAATTAAAATTTTATTTAATTTAATAAATGAAAGAATTGGAAGATGGATCCAATATTTTAGTAGTTTTGAGACGAAAATTTAAGATACTCTAAAATTTCTTAATATAGGGATCTCTCTCACTGCTTAGTGCTTGAACTAATCTGAGATAATGAGTATTTAAACGATACTATTTAGATGCAATCTCATTTTTACGATGCAATAAATTCATCGCAGTATTTCGTTTTGTAAAAAGTGTCATTTTAACATTTCTTATATAAAGTGTTTGTTACGTCAAGAAAGTTTGCTCTCGGTGAAAGAAGATGTGAATAAAACGTGTAAAGTGTGTTGGAGTTGGGACACATAACCAATAAGCAAACATTAAATTGGCTTTGAACTTTCCTTTTAAACACACATAGAACATGTTCTTCACATTACTCTTTAGATTCTGATATAACAATTGAGACATGACTTATCATCAAAAGGACCACTTGATCCAGGACCAAAGAAATAAAGCATAAGATAAAAATCTCCAAAATATAATGTCATCACAAGTCGAATTTAACCAAAAAATCCATAATGCAATAAGAATTTATTTGGTGTTATTATACATTAGTCCTTACTCAAAAAAAGTGATAAAAATCAAAAAAAAAAAGAAGAAGAAGTGAAGATAAGCAAGTATCAGCCAGATTTGGTCTTACCAATCCTCATCAAAGCAATATAAGCAACAAGTCTATAACCAACAAGCATCACAATCAAAGCAATGGTAGGAACCAATCCATCACCAAACCCTATGTTCTTAATACCTTCATAGTCACCAATATAACACTTCCTTGTCCCATTCTCACCACAAGGATACCACTCATTCTCCTTGTACTGACCCAATATCAGCAGCTTATAGGTATGGTAACCTATGGAAACATACTTAATCCAAGAGATAAACACTGGAACACTTCGAACGTAGTATCCTCCTGCTAACAAAAATGCTAGCATTATGACTGAACCGAGCGTTGTGGCTGACTTTTGGTCCATAACTAGAGCCCCTAGAGCTAGTCCTAGACCACCAGAGACTAGGACATGGACTAGGAGGACCAAAAGGGTTATTATAAAGTTTTCGAATCTCGGGTTTAGACCAGCCATCCAATAAGTTATTACAAGAAAACCTGTTGGTAAAGCAAGCTCCATTGGTAGATCTCCAACAACTCGAGACATGAAGTAAGGTGAGAGCCTATACATGCCCGAGGAACGTTCTTTCTCGAGCATTTTTCTCTCTTGAGGAAATGTGAAGATTTGTTGGAAGAGAGGGAAGAAACCCCAAAAGGATGATATGAAGAACAATAGTCCAATCTACAAAAACAAACCACAAAGCATACTAACTTCATATATATATATACACAATGGTGTATACTTTTGTCTTGTTGTAAAAGTCAAAACATACCTGATCTTGTAAGTGAGCAAGATTTGTTTTGCACCAAAGGAGACCACAAAGAAGAGAGACTATAAGTATCTGAGTAACCTTTAGGCCAGAGAAAGAATCGTGTCGTCTCTGTTTAAGACTTCTCCTTAAAAGAACACTAAACTGTTGCCACCATGTTGTTGGCCAGTCTCCAAAGTTCTTGGTCTCTCCATGAAGAGACTCTATTGATTGTTTAGAAATTTCATCTTGTTCTTTAACCTTATTGACAACATTGTCTAATAGGTTTGTCTTGTAAGCCGCAACTAGAGCTGCCTTTGTAGCTTCTGGTCTTTGAGTTTCATCTGATCCAATACCTAAAGGGGTACAATACACATCCATGGTTTAATATAAGATTCAAGAAAGATACACACACAAGCTATATGGAGGCTTACTTGTCATAGAAGTAATCACAGTATAAACTTACCATTTGCAATGTCCAAGAGAAAATCAGATGGATTGATCCTTTCAACCGATGGAGAGTATCCAACGCTAGAGAAATAATCCATAGCGTTGGATCCAAGTCCGAAGTAGATTGGATTACCTTCTGAAAGAAGCAAAAGCTTATCAAACATATAGAACAACCTACTAGAAGGTTGATGAATTGTAGTCACCACTGTCCTTCCACCGCGAGCAAGCTCCCATAAAATCGACACAATCCTCTGAGCCGTGGTTGAATCAAGACCAGAAGTAGGCTCATCAAGAAAAAGCAAACTAGGGTTAATAAGAATCTCTTGCCCTATACTAACCCTTTTCCTCTCACCACCTGAAACACCTCTCAAGAAAGGTCCTCCAATGATAGTATCCTTACATCTCTCTAGTCCCAATTCACTTACAACCGCCTCGGCTTGTTTGATCTTCTCTTGTCGTTTTAAAGTATTGGGAAGCCGAAGAAGAGCAGTGAAGACAAGAGTTTCCGTGACAGTCAAGTGAGGGTAAAGAGCATCATCTTGAGTCACAAAACCAGTTGTTCTCTTCACACCTTTAGAGAATGGCTTGTTGTTGTAAGATATGTTCCCTGTGAGCTTCCCTTTACCTTCAGCAACACGTCCTCCTAGAGCCGTCAACAAGCTTGTCTTGCCACTCCCTGAAGGACCAAGCATAGCCAAGATCTCTCCCGGTTTGACTATCCCGGTTAAGCCTTTCAAGATGGTTCTTTCATTGTTTCTGTTCTTGTTTCCGAAGTTTCCCAAAGACCAGCCTGATGGTTTCTTCACCTTCACCGTGTAGACAACATTCTCAAACTGCTCCAAAACATCATGAAACAAAATTGAAATCAACCAGATCTTTGTCTTATCAAAAACACATGAACACTAATAATTAAACCAAAAAATATTCCTATATATATATGCACTTAGAACACAAATCCACACTATAAACCAAATGTGTAACAATTTATCATAGAGTATGCAACAAATAATGAGTAGATTTACATATAAAAAATTAAAACAAACCTTTAAAGTAACAGGAAGATTAGCTTTTTTAAAGATTGAAAAAGGAAGAGTTTCATTATCAATGTTCTGTGCTTCAACATCTACAGAAGAAACCTGTTGATCATCCATTCCAAAATAAATGATCTAAAAATATATGTATTATTTTCACTAATTAAGAAAGTGTTTGATCAAAAAAAAAAATGAATCAAGAAGAAGGAGAAATTAAAAAGTGATGAAGAAAGTGTAATTTGATTTTTTTTTGTTGTTGTTGAGTTTCAGGAGTTGTGTAGAGGCAGAAAACAAAGGTAATACACTTTGAACTCTTTTAATAAGCTAATTTTAGGGTTCACGTAACCGAAGTGAGAGAGAGAGTTTTAAGGAAATATAGATGGAAGATTCTTAAAAAAATGCTTCTGTTACTAACCATGCTTTTAGAATGGGTTGTTTGTTTAGATCCATTGAGGAAAAAAATGGATTTTAATTTTCTTAAGAAATCAATCTGAGATTTGCTACGCTTTTTTTTGGCTTTTAGAAAAAGAAAAAAAACTTAATTAGTATTTTTTTTTTTGTCAACAAACTTAATTAGTACAATGGCTAAAAATAATAAGTAGAGGAGATAGAAAGAGAATTAATTTACTTGCTTATTGCTAAAATAAATAATAACTAATTATGTGCAAAAAAGAAAAAATACAGTAGTTACAAATTGTAGATTTTTAAATACAATAATAGTATATAGATAAAGACGAATATGAAATCCGAAAATCTTAGTATTTTTTTTGGTCAAAATCTTAGTATTTTTGTATGCATTTTTGCATAATTTTAATTGTGAGTTTGTAATTTATTCAACCCAAAATTTTGTTTGTTTTAGGGAAGCAAATGTAGTGGTGTGACATTAGAAAAACATAAGACCATCTCCATTGGAGAAATTTTGGAAGGTTCTTAGCACTAAAAATGTGGGCTCTATTTAAGAGTTGGCTTTTAAAACTATTAAATAAGAGCAAACTCTTACACTGTTTACGCGGGTCCCACGACACGTGGCGGCCCGCGATTGGTTAGAATTTAATTTTTTTTTAAAAAAAAAAATCTGACAAAAAAATTTTTTTAAAAATTTTTGGAGGATTTTGGAGGGTTTCTCCAATGGAGATGCTCTAAGTGCTAGAGATTCTGAAGCTTGTTCCTAACCACTAGACCACTCTTTTAGATCCTTCGAATGCAACCAATTAAACTGAAGCCTAATTTGTTCACGTGAGCCCATTTTGTTATCTCTTCACGAAACATTTCGTTTTGTGTCATTTGACAAACATTGAACTAAACCAAACAAGGGTCTCTCTAAAGTCATTATATATATTTTCTCTCCCCTCCAAGCTAAAGACAAAAATATATAATGACTACAGTGTTTTTCGGGGGGTCGAATTTGTAACCACAAAAACTTCATACTACCAATTTGTTTAGTTGTCTCTCTTTGCATACAAGTGTTTGACAGATCTTAGTCATCCGACATCTAAACGAACGTTTTTCATTTCTAACGAAACACTTGTTTAGAATTTACCAAAATCTCCTATCGTCAATAACATATTTCTACCTTATTTATGTTGTATTCTTATTATCACCATCACAGATACTATAAACCTGACTTCAGTTTGAAACTTTTTTTAAAAAATACACGAACACCCTATGTTCATGCATGCACCTCTTAAATTTTTTTTCATGTTTTGTCTTCGTTCGCACGATTCCAAAAATCACTTTCCGAAAGATCACTCATCTTAATATCGCTCCAACACAAGCGCGTTTAACTACATAATGTTATAGGACGCAGTGACCGATAAGATAAATGTATTTTAATGATATAGATAGTGTAATCAATTTTTAAAAAACTTTTTTCACACACCACTTTGTTTTCATAAACCCGGATATCACACTCACCATTACAAATACTATAAACTTAATCTCTCTTTGAAACTTAAAAAGATACACAAACACCAAATGTTCACCACTTTATAGAAATGAAACAAATATCTAGTTCGTTGAAAACCAAACTATACCGGGATGGACTCGAGATAAACCGTGATGGTAAGCAAGGCATCATGCATTGAAACCATCACCATGTTAAAATCTTACTATTATAATGTAATAATAGTAGCACTTTAGTAACGGTCAATGGAAGTATCGTTAGGTGTCGACCGGTGAAGTGGATGTGTCGGCGTACAAGACGAAATGACCCACATGGACACATGATTAATATAACTATTAAATACTAATTTAAACAAAGACATGAAATTTAAAGATGAGAAGAAGAAAAAAAAACCACCATGAAGATCTCTCTCTCCTTCATTTTCTTCATGTGAATGTCTGAGCTTCAATGCATATACTCGCTTTTGGATCTCAACAGCTTTCTCTTCTCTTCTTCTCTGTCTCTTAGTCGTCACGAAACATTCTCTTTAGCCCTCTTTCTTTTTGATGTTTTTTTGCTTGTTGGGTTTATAATGGATCCCAAAACAAGACTTGACTATGCTCTGTTTCAGCTCACACCCACCAGAACAAGGTACTAATTTGTAATTTCAAAGGCTTTTCCTTTTTTTTCTTAATAACCATTTTTGGAACACAGTGTTCTTATGTGTTGAATCGATTCTCTGTTTATCTTTTTGTTCTGTCTGAAAGATGCGATCTCGTGATTTTCTCCGACGGCGAGAACGAGAAACTTGCTTCCGGGATTTTTCAGCCATTCGTGACGCATCTCAAGAGTGTTAGTGATCATATTTCTCGAGGAGGATATTCCGTCATCCTCCGTCCTTCCTCCGCCGCCGACTCCGGCGTTACTTGGTTTACCAAAGTGACCCTTCAGAGGTAAAAAGTCTCAGTCTTTTCTCCTTTTAACAACTCTCTTTAATGAACGCTAAAATGGGTTTGTGTCAAACAGATTCGTGCGGTTCGTGACTTCTCCGGAGGTTCTTGAGAGATCCGTTACGTTAGAGAAGGAGATTGAACAAATCGAGGATTCGATTCAGTCTAATGCAGCCGCCATTGCCGTCGAAGCAGAAGGTATGATTTGGACGCAGAATCTCAAAAAGGGTTTTTAGAAAACTTATCTTTTCAACATTTTGTGTACTCTAGGAAACGAGTTGGGGAGTACATGGGCTTCATCAAAGGTGATTGTTATTCTCTTTAGATGCCAAAAGCTGAGTTCTTGCTTAGTGTTTCAATTGTTCTTGACTCTGTTTGTGTATAGGGAAAAGGTGAATCTGATGGAGACAATGGGGAAGAAAATTCTAAGTAAGTTTCAGTACTTTTTTCTGTTTTGTCTTGTGGATTTAGTTTCAAGGAGTTATGTGAGGTTGATTGATCTTGATTAGTGGTGAAATGAATGGAACAGGGTTGGTCTTCAGCGTGTTCTGGAGAGTCGCAAAGCGGCTTTGTGCAAAGAGCAAGCCATGGCTTATGCTCGAGCTTTGGTCGTTGGGTTTGAATTGGAGTACATGGATGACCTCTTGTCCTTCGCCGATGCTTTTGGAGCTTCCCGTTTAAGGTTAAGTAACTGGACTATTTTATGTCGTTGTGTTGTTTGTAAGCGTTTGTAATGAAATTACGAATGAGTTTTGTGTTCTTTCGGTATCCAGGGAAGCTTGTGTTAACTTTGTAGACTTGTGCAAGAGAAAGAATGAAGATAAAATGTGGGTGGACCAAATCACGGCTATGCAAGCATTTCCTAGGCCTGAATTATCCTTCATGAGTGACTCTGGGATCATACTCGCTGGCGAAGAGAATGATTTGTGGAATGCTACAAACGTGAAGCAGGGGAACTCCTTGGATGCCTCGTGCCAGGGTACCTTCGAGACTAGCCAAGGTCCCGAATCAGATGATTTTTTTCGATTTGTTTCCTTTTGGGGGGTTATTGGTTGGTAACTAAAGCTTCATCGCGTTGTGCAGAAAGGAGAGCTCAAATGGCAATGCCGTGGCCAAACCATTATCCTCAATACATGCAGAACTTCCAAGGACATGGGTATCTAAATGTTGTTCCTCCTTATATGTTTCCTGGAATGCAAGGCCAGTCGCCGTATTTCCCTGGAAATATGCAGTGGCCCGTAAACATGGGAGATGTAGAGTCAAGTGAAAAGTCTTCCAAGAAGAAAAAGAAGAAGAAGAAGAAGTTAAAGAAAGATGTATTCACCGAGCCAAACGATGATTCCAGTGCTGAGACAATATCAGAAGACGGAAATGAAGGAACGAAATCATCCAAAAAAGTGGTTATCCGCAACATAAATTATATAACTTCAAAGAGGAACGGAGCGAAGGAGAGTGATTCAGAGGAGTCTGAAGAAAAAGATGGGTTTGTGGATGGAGATTCCATCCAGCAGCAAGTGGAAGAAGCCGTTGGATCACTGGGGAGACGCCATAAATCAACTTCACGCCATCGGAGGCAACACAGAAGTCACAGTGGCGATGATGATTCGAGTAACAAGGAAACTAAGGGGAATGATAATTGGGATGCCTTCCAAAACTTTCTTTTGAAAGACAAAGATTCAGATCATGAAGAATCACAACGAGCATCATCTACATTAAACATGGAGTCAGAAGTTGTGAGAAAGAGATTACCGCCTTCGGATGATTCTTTCTTCGCTGCAAATGGGAAAGATGATGGGGGAAGAGAAACTAGTATTGAGAAATTTGGTGCGGGTGAGAATGCTCAGATGATAAGGAAAGGGAACAATTATGACGAGGAGATTTTGAATCCAGGTAGAAGCGATGAATCAAGAAGCTATTCGCAGGCAGATATGTTGGCTTTCGATGGGAAGCTCAGAGCCAGAAATGAGACAGAGGAAGACTGGTTCACACGTAACCAAGCAGATCAAGAAACAGATCCAAGTCTTGTCAAAACATTTGTAGGAGACCAGTTCCACTTAAATAAGAGCAGAGAGAGAGACTTCCTGACCGATGACTCGTTCATGATTCATCCTCATATTGAGGGCCAAGTAGAAGAGTCTCGGTTAAAGACGGACATCATGGACTCCGACGTTTACCGGATCACTCAACAAGAGAATTGTGCATTGGAGATCACTCAGCATGAGCCAGATGATCTTTTCATGGTTCTTGGACGGGAACAAGATGTTGCACCAGCATTGTTATCATGGACTCCTGAAATGGACTTTGAGAGTAGCACTTTGGCTCAAGAGACTAGGAAAATCGATTTGGATATATCTACAAAGGCCTCTGCGGGTGAACAAACTACAAATGGTAAAGAAAAGAAGAGCCGAGGTATCTCTAAGGGGAAAGATGCAAAGTCGAGAGGATCAAATAGACCTGACCCGAAGTCGAAAGCCAAGAGACCTCCTTGGGGAAGTAGAGCTGCTGTCTCCAAGACTAAATCCGAGATGGTAATTACAGTAACCTCTTCTCCTCTTTCTTGATTAGTTTTCGTTTTCTCAAACGGATTTGGTATTTGACAGGAGGAAGAGAGAAGGAAGAGGATGGAAGAACTTTTGATTCAGAGGCAAAAGAGGATTGCTGAGAAGAGTTCTGGTGGTAGTGTACCAAGTTCCGAAACATCCAAGAAAGCTCCTACTGCAACCAAAACCGTGAAGAGCTCGATAAAGAATGAGAAAACGACCTCAGAAACCGCACAGTCAAAGGCTAAGCCGGTACTGAGAAGTTCCACCATTGAGCGCCTTGCTGTTGCCCGAACCGCACCAAAAGAGCCACGACAAAAACCAGTAGCTAAAAGAACATCAAAACCAGTAGGAAACAAGACAGAGAAATCACAGGACAAGAAATCAAGTAAAATAGGGGGAGCCGAATTGAAAAGTCTGGAAATTTCTTGTGATCCAAGTATCGAAATCAAGGAAACAGAGGAAGAAGATACACAGTCTTACTTGTCGAGGAAGCAAGTTGATGAACTTCCTGCAGCTTCTTTTGTTGATGGTTTCAAAGACATTAAAGAGTTGCATAGCTTGACATCAGAAGAAACAGACGGAAGAAACAACGGACCAGATGCAATATCCAACTCCAATCATAAGGAAGAAGAACTAGATCAGTCGAAGACTAGTGATCAGGAAACAGTGAAGAAGACATCTGTTTCTGAAGATAACCAAACGAGTAGAAACCACTATGCGGAGGATGTCGGAGAAATCAAAGTTTCACCGCCCGAACCGGCGTCTCCTAAGAAGTTGGTGACTATTTCAGAGACAAACATGGAGGAGGAGGAGGAGGAGGAGGAGGAGGAGGCGTATCTCCTCTCTGCAAAGGTCTCAGAGATTGACATCTCGACACCAATGGCTACAGAGTCAGATCGTCCGAGAAAGAAATGGAATAGTGAAGAGACTTCTCCAAAGACGACAGCTAAAATGTTGAGGAAGCTTCTTATGTTCGGAAAGAAAAACCGGAGCTAGGTTTCTTCTCTAGAATCATCAGAGTAATGTTTCGAAAGACATCACAATGATGTCGTTGATGAGTTTAGTTGAAAGCTGTTTTAATAAACGATGTATATGAACTTCTCTCTCACGCATTTCGTCGAGCAAGATTTGCGCAACTTTATTCGAGAAACAGAGCATTTGCCCTCTTCGACACAAGTTCAAAGAGCATCAACCATTCACATACTCTAAATCAATCACACGCAAGGTGTCGACAATTTCATCAACCGTGTAATATAGCATTGAGAAGTTAGAAACAGAACCCTCGAAAGCTTTTTCAAAGTTTTATTCATGGCATACATTATAGCAAGGAACAGTCCATAACTAAGACGAAAGTGAAGTAAGAAGTACAAAAGGTTGGAACTTTCGAAAGACCCTCGAGTTTACAACACTCAGAGAGACCAATTAGCTTCACTTCCTCGACGAGGGATACTGTTAACACGTGAGTACACATCAACTTTGAAGTTGGCACCACAGAGAGCTCCTTCACTGTCTACTCTCGGCATCGCCTTGATCTTGTTCATCGGATGCTCAAAGCTCATTAACCCTCCTTCACTATGGAACATACATCCTGCAACATTCTCAAAAAACCCATCAAAACAATCTCATTCTTTGTTGAATCACATCACTAACTACATCAAGTCTCTAAGTCTTTATGCATGTGAAGAGTTTTTGTGTTATGTGAGTTGTAATGCAGCGACTTTACCAGTAGGAAATGGAGCAAAAGATTTAGCACAACCCTCTTTGATAACATCAAGATCATCTGATATAACCACAGATCCATCACCAGCTATTCCCCAAAAGAGCTTGACGCCTCCATCAGATCCCTACAAGAATCACATCAAAATTGTTTCTTTTAAGCTTTTGAATCAAACATTGAAAGCGATCAGTGAGGTGTTTTATCAACGTCAAGTTACCAGAGCTGTGAAGACAGAACCAGCTTTGCTATCATAAACGACAAAGGCAAAGCTGCCTTCTAAATCTTTAACGACTTGATCAGCTGGATAAGGACCTCTGTCTCTAAGAGTCCTATAAGCTTCAATCACAAACATGGCTTCGTTTGTTGTCTTAGTGAGACCATATTGTCTGTTGAGTTGACACAAGTTGTTCAAGCTCCCCAAGAACAGACAGTATATGTCATCAAATCCACAAAACAACCTAACAAAGAAAGATTAGTGAAACAGAGACTTAAAAACAGAGCAAGGGAAAGCAGAGGATTGTGTTGTTGTTTTTTACCTCTGGTGGATAGAGGAAGAAGCAGTGGGACGAACGTAGGCAAGAACAGCTGCTTTTCCGAAGGACATGGAGAAAGTGTTGAGAGGGTAACGAGTCAAGAAATCGTTTAAGGTTTCTTGTGGAAGTTTAGGTTGTTTTGAGCATTTTTCAGACGCCGGACTGTGAAGTTCCTCCGGTGGATGAGCAAACGCCTCGTGAAATATAGCCAACATAACTTTTGATAGATCAAGAAAGAAGACTTGAGAAGAAAAAATGGAAGAATCTTGGATCAAGAATCTCTAAAGGAAGAATGAAAGAAGAAGAAAGTGAAGAGGTTTCTTGAGAGTTTATAATACTGTGAAGCGGTGGCTATTTGTTGTTTTCTTCCGTTGTTGGTTTTTGATTTTACCGTGGGAAGAAATTAAGGAAGATAAACGTTTCGGATGAGATCAAAAAACTCACAAGAAGACAACACTATCTTTCCATATTAGACTAATTAGTTGAGTTCTTTAAAAAAAATTAATATTAATGGATAAGTTATTTTAAATCGCCTATATATCTAACTCATTATCTGTTTTGACTTTTAAGGCTTTAGTTTTTTTAAATAAGTGTTAATTTGTTGAATAAACATGGCAAATACAATATTTAAATTTTTATTAAAAATAATAATAATATTAGGTGTTTTAAAAAATCTTGTAAAAATAAATTTTAGGGATAAACTAATAAAACCAAGGTTAGAAATTTAAATGATGTAGGTTTTTAGATTAGGGAAATTGCACGAATTAACAAAAAAAATAATTGATTATTAAATAAATAGAATGTCCGAAAAATCACAATTTTTTTTCGCCGAATCATAGTCTTTCTTCTAAAATATATCGACCAAAATATTCTTGCTTCATGTTTTATTTTGATTTTTAAGGATAGAATTGCAGAAAAAAATGATAAAAATATGTATTGCTATTTATATAATGAAAAAGTTAGGTTATTCATTTTATTAATTGTTTTTTTATGAATATTTTTCAAATTCATCTTTTATGTTATTCATTTATATCTCCTTTAAAATAATTAATTTCAAATTAGTATAGAATCTTTTTTCATAATTCTCTTTTTTTTAAATAAAACAAAGAATAGTGCATAGGATTGCGTTTGGAATCTCTGCGTATCATTTAGCGTGGGAGTGTGTGTAATTGGTGGGGGCCAAGATGTCAGTGTCACGGGATAAGCATTCTCGTACTTTCATGTCTTCTTTCTTATCTTCTCACTTCCTTTCACTGTCACTCGCATACTTTATTAAAGGGCTTGTGGGTTTTAATCTCTAATGGGTTTACACTCGGCCCGATAAGAATTCCTTTATTACCCATATTAGTTCATTCCATTTTTGAGCCTTATGGGTTCTAGGATGCATAAAAGTTAGATTTACGTGAGACTTTAAGGACATGATTAACTATAGTCTCTTATCGTGGGGTTTTTAGAGTCGGTTAAGAAATCGTCTCTTAGTTTTTAACTAAGAAAAACTAAGAACCGTCTCTTATAGTTCTTATTTAAGAGACGATTCTTAGTTTTTCTTTAGTTAAAAACTAAGAGACGTCCTAAGAACTCCATCCTAAGAGACCATGGTTAATCCTGGTCTAATTATTTTGTTAGAATTTCCGATTTTTTTCTATCCAACATTTGAGACATAAGCAACTTAACGAGGAGGTTACGAGTTAGCCCAATAGTAAAAACATCTCGAATTAACGAAGAGATCAAGCTGCATTGGTAAGGATTGGTCCGTCGAAGACAAATATCTTATGTGGTCTAATCCCCCTACCCTATGAATTTTAAGGGTCCACGGACCCAAACCTTCTCGCCATAAGAAAAAAAAATATTACGTACCAAAATTCATAAAAAACAATAACTTAACCACTAGAAAAGGTCTTTTTAAGATTAATTTTAGACAATCAAACAAAGCAATGTGTTAATTAAGTCTTTTGTTAAGTGGAAAACAATCTTTGACATACAAATCAATTAGTAACAATCTTTAACATGCCAAAATCAATTAGTACATTGCATAACTTTTGTGTGTCATGATGTGCTTCTAGCTAGTAGTATGCATCCATAAACCACATTCAATATAATTAACTTGGTTTTTGCATCAACGAACGTGCAATGTTATCTAACTGCAACCACCACTAGCTGATTAATAATAACACAAGATAAGCAAACACACGTTTCACGTCTCATCCCTTGTGAAGTTCATGAACCACCACTTTAGATACTTTCCACTAAAAAGTCTCCATAATTGAAGGTTCTTTTTCGCTTTTTGGTTATTGATTGTGTAATTATTTTGGAAAAATAAAAAGAAATCGAGGTGTACTTATCTGTTGCACATGACATATAAGGACAATCACATATCACGTTGTTTAGTTAGCTACTGAACAAAAAGCTGGAGAGACGTCATGTTCGTTCGCCTACTTTCGTTGAATCTTATATTGTTTTCACGTCAACGCGTATTCGTATATGCTTTCATTTAGATACCAATCTTCACTTTTTAATTATCAGCTTTCTTTTAATGATTAGTCACTCCGAATATGTTAATGCAAGCATCATTCAAAAAAGTAAAAAGCTTGAAAACATAAAGCCAACATGCAAGGTCACTATATAAGGTTTGTTTTCTTGTGTTAAATAGAATTTAATAATTCATAATAAGGGAATCAAATACCATTTTAATAGGATGGATGATTTGTTATTAATTTAGTGAAAGATGTACAATTGTCGGGGAATATTAATTAGTATATACGTACGGATCCTAGTGTCTTAGATCATTAGTCTTTTTACGAAATAAAACTCTCTTTCTAACCATTGACATCATTGTATAAGTCATACTGTTAGATTCGTCGATGTAACACACACGTTCCCACTTGGTCTGGTCCTGTAGTTTGTTTACTTGGTTACGCTCTTAGAGCATCTCCATCAACGGACGTGAGAAGCTCGATTCCCAATCTTGATTTTTCTTTTCTTTTTTTCCGTTCAATTAAAAAAAAAATATATAACTGATCAATCGCGGGCCGCCACGTGTCAGTGAAGTCCGCAAACAGTCGCTGAAACGGTATCACTCGGAGGAACTCCCGTGAACCGGTTTCACCAAAATTACATTATTATAAATTTTTTTTTTTTAAAGTGTGCGAACTTTTCTTTTAATCCCTCAATGGGAATTTTTTAAAAAAATCAGTTATCTAAATCCTTATTCCAGTAGAAGTCTCGAAACATATTGTATAAATGTTTTACGTTATACATGATGTCTCACGGTTAAAATATGTTATTTTTAAAAATCTTTGGTCCTAATAACATAAACCGGTAAAAAATGTTGCATGCAGTGAGCAAATCAGTTTCACGTGATCACTGAAGTTAAGTAGTAAAATCAATTAATTTATAGAGGGTGCAGCAGCACATGGCAAATTATAAAACACTTGGCCAACTTGTTTCGTTACGTGCAAGTACGACTCGATCGTTATTTGTAAGAATTGAAAATGCGTGTTTCTAATGGGGGTGTTTTGTTAGGGTCAAAAATATGAGTTTCACGCTTCTGAAAAAGGGTCAAGTTAGTGTTTCAATTCTGGAAAAATTTTTTTAAGAAAGTTTATATTGACAAAACATACAAAACTTTATCCAAAGAGGTCCATATTTTAAATAAAGATGAATAAACATGTCCCTTTTAAAATCTTTACATGAACATTTTAACTAGATAGTTTAGAGAGCAAAAACTATTACCCGAAATTATTTTGGATTCGTTCGGATTCATGTATTTTTGAAATTTTCGGATTTTCTCGGCTTCAGAGCTTTTTTTTGGGAGTTTTTTTTATATACCCATTCGGTTTGGATAACATCTAATATTCACAATACCTTAAAACAAAATCCGTCT
Organism: Anastatica hierochuntica; assembly: GCA_900406275.1. Taxonomy (NCBI): domain Eukaryota; kingdom Viridiplantae; phylum Streptophyta; class Magnoliopsida; order Brassicales; family Brassicaceae; genus Anastatica; species Anastatica hierochuntica. The sequence continues at coordinate 4,442 of OVAN01002030.1, read as the reverse complement.
AGATATTTATGTTGGATTCGATTCAAATATTTATATCGACTTCAATTTGGATTTTCGGGTTCAAACTTTTTTCCCACCCCTAGGCATATGTATATATATATTTTCCATCGACCTTGTATAGTAATTTGAAAGACAAAATATCTCTATCAGATGAAGAAGATAACCTTTTTATAAAAGTACAAAAGAAGAAGAAGAAGATTGCAAAATGAGACAAAAGCAAATAACATGACATGGTAATGAGAAAGTTATTTAATTAACAGAAGTGAGAAAACATATTTGATAGAAGATGACACAGAGACCAGGTGCCATTGCCAGCTTAAGAGACAGTTGGACTCACTTGGTTAGTAGAAATCTAAAACGTGTCCTATGACTATGGTTAAAGGCCACAACACAAAAGCCATTTACCTATTAATATATCATCTCCCTTAAAAGAAAAATTAATACTAAAAATCGAAAAAGTTTTGATTATGCCTAAACACTAATCTATATCTTTGATTAGTTCTCATATACGATGACCCCCGAAAATAAAGAACCAACAAAAAATATAGCTTTTATGAACTAGCTTTAGAAAATGGTATAGAGTAAGTACACTATATCTTGTTCTCTTTTCATCTACGTTCCGATTTTTTCTTTATTTTGGACACAATCATGTGGTCAAAAGTTCATTGACTTGAACCTCAAACCGATCCCTCAATACATTTTCCCACAACATCATCATTTTTTCTAAAATACATGCTTTAGTATTGTATCATCCAATAAGTCTAGGAAAAAAATGTAAATATACACTATTGATAAAAGTATATCTAATATATTGAAAGCAATATAAATATTTTGACTTCATTATCGCAATTTCTATCGATACATTAAACTTTAAAATAGGTAAAATTCTTCTTTACGGTCAATATATGTCAATATATGTTAATAAGCAATTCTCTTCTTTTTCTTCTTCTTTTAACTTTTTACTAGGCTTTTTTGTAACCAACCATAATTCTTACTCCCTCTATATGTTTGATCTTACACACCAATTAAGAAACTTTTAACTTTTATTCAATTTATTTTTTTCTATAAAATAGCATTAACAATAGCTAATTCAACCAATGATAATCAAAGTGCATAATACTAATAACTAAAAATATCAAATAGCAATAAAATTTTGTATAAAAATAGAAAAATTTTGCTTAAATTAAAACAAACCATACTCTTAAAACATCACTTAACTTAAAAAGAAGAGTAAAAAGTAATGGTGTCGCATAAAAAAAAAGTAAGAAGTAATGAGAGTATTATCTTAATTTTGTTTAGTTAAAAGCTTCTGATTTTCTTGCGGTGCCAAAGTACATCGTACTTTAACCACATCTCTTCTCTTCTATAAGTAGAGTCCTCTCTCTCTCTTTCTCTACACACTTTCTAGAGTCTTCTTCTCTTACTTCTATTGATGGCACTGTCCCTTCTCACGTACAATGTCACCGACCTCTGTCTCGGCAAGCCTCCTCTCCGTTGTCTCTCGGCTACTTCTTCCTCCGTATCCGACGCCATCACTGCCCTCAAATCCTCTGAAAGCACCTTCCTCTCCGTCTGGAACTGTAATCACGATGATGACGACGATGTCTCCGAGTGCGAGTGCTTAGGGAAGATATCAATGGCTGACATCATCTGTCACTTGTCCAAACACCACGATCTCACTCTCTCCGCCTTAAACTCACCCGTCTCCGTTCTTCTCCCGGAAACTCGTTCCCTCGTCCTCCATGTTCAACCCTCTTGCAGGTTTGTGTTTTCTCGATCAATCTCTGTTTTTGATTTCACAAATACGACATGGGTTTATGTAAAAATTCAATCTTTCACTCTTCTTCCTCTGTTTCTATGCTCTGTTTTGTTTACTTTGATTTGGTTTTGATTGATTAGTTTAATTGAAGCCATTGATATGATAATCAATGGAGCACAGAACTTGATTGTTCCGATTCAGACAAAGTTCGTAACTCATGAGAAAAGGCAAGAAGAGGACAACGTTTTGCTTACTACAACACATTCGAACGGACAACGATTCTGCTGGATCACACAAGAAGACATCATCCAGTTTCTCCTCGGATCCATCGCCACATTCTCTCCTTTGCCGGCGATGTCAATCTCCGATCTCGGTATCATCAACAGCACACACGGGATCCCCGCTGTAGATTACCACTCCTCCGCTTCCGCCGTTATCTCCGCCGTCTCTCGCGCTCTCGTCGACCAAACCTCTGTCGCTGTGGTCAACTGCGACGAAGATGACTCCTTTATGTATTTGATTGGAGAGATCTCTCCGATGACACTAACTTGCTGCGACGAGACAGCAGCTGCGGCGGTGGCGACTCTCTCCGCCGGAGATCTAATGACATACATTGACGGTGCAAATCCGCCGGAGAGTCTCTTTCAGTTAATCAGAAAGAGTCTTGAGGATAAAGGGCTAATGGGTTTGCTCTCGCTTCTCGAGTCTCCTTCACCATCGTCGCCGTCATCTTCATCATCGGATTATTCGTGGGAGGAAGAATCTCCGGCGAGGACGACTTCGTTTGGGAGATCGATGAGCAGCTCAGCAAGAATGGCGAGGAAGTCGGAGGCAATAGTGTGTAATCCGAAGAGCTCTTTAATGGCGGTGATGATACAAGCAATAGCTCATCGAGTGAATTACGCGTGGGTGATTGACAAAGATGGTTGTTTCGTTGGCATGGTTACTTTCGTTGATATCTTAAAAGTTTTTAGGAAATTTTGGAAATAAAAACAAGTTTTTAATTGTTTCCTTTGTGTTTTTTTTTTCTCACGATTAGTTTTTTCTTTGTGAATTAATTACTTAAACCCAATATAGAAAATGTTGTTAGGGTTTTTGTGTGCGTGTGTGTGAGGATGAGATCAGAGAGCCGGTTGGAGTTTGTGATAAATTTACAAGGAGTCAAACTTTTTATTTGGTTTTGTTTGAATATAGCAATCAATAGACGGTGGAGAAAAAGAAAATTAAAGCAACTTTTTTTTTTTTGTCAAGTAACAATTTCATAACGATTGTATTAGACTATGTACATTGGTATGATTTTTCAACACCTTATTTTACACTCCATCTCATCTTTTCTTTCTTCCACCTCACAATTTAACACCCATTAAATTTTTATACTCTACAATGATTTTGTTTAATAAAATTCAACATCTTATTCCATCACTCTAATAATGGACCCACTATCTCTTTCACCCAATAAAAAATTGACACAACATAAGAAATGGACCCACTATATCTCCTTCAACATGTTGAAATTTTTCAACTAGTTGAATCCACATCATCAATCAACACATCCATTGCATTTTTCTTTCAACTGTTATATTTCAACACCCTCAATGTACCTAGTCTTAGTAATACTAGTGGTGTTTAGTAAAACAATGTGATTTTTCTCATTGATAGTTGCAAAACATCATCTTCACAATGACTTTATAATCCAAACTCTCGGCTTGTAACACACAAGTTTTTTTATCCTCCCATATGAACTGTATGAAACTTTTCCAACTCCAAGCAACAACATGTCAACAAAATGTTTGCGATGTTGAATCGTCGTGAAGATGAGCAATTTGATTCTAGTTCTGAGTTAGATACTGTTGAGTTTACGGCCTCTTCTCAAAGATCTCTTAGAGAAAGACCAGTTAAACCATCGTAAAGTGTCCAGGACATGCAATTGACTGTTGTTGGACGTAGGAAGCGTGGCAGAGGCGGTGGTGGGAACCATGGATAACAAATTCAAGCTCAAAGTATCTCTCTTCTCCACACTTCCACAAACTTTTTTCAATTTCTCCTCTCTTTCAACTAGTTTTTTTATATTTTCCTCTCATATACCAAAAAATGTTAACCAGTCTGGTTAAGGCTATGTACCAACACACTTTTCATATTTTCCTCTCATCTACTAAAAACTGTTTAACCAATCTGGTTAAGGCTCTATACCAACACACTCGTATTTTATAACAAAATGTTTTGATTTATTGATTTTTTAAAGTATTTTTATTAATCAGTGAATGAGTAAGATTATGAAACATCAATACATAAGAGGTCTTGGGAAAGGAATAGTAGTCAATATTAGATAAGGAACTACTACTAGAGAGATTACTAAATATAATTAACAATCTGCAATTAGAGTGATCAATATAATCTCTAATCCTTCAAATTTGTTAATGTTAAAAGTCTTACTTTGTAGCCATGTCAAAACAATCTCTGCATCTAAATTTTATAATCTTATGATTGTAGGTTGCGGAAAAACCGGATATGGAATACGATAATAATAAAATATAAATGACAACGGTTTTAATAAAATAACGATATAAAACGCTATATAAACCAGATTAGAAAGAAGATGAGATGAATAAAATATTACAATATAAAATAAAACCGATAATAGAATAATATAATAAAAAATATGATGATAAGTAAATATAAAATA
>OVAN01002029.1:0-35993 GCA_900406275.1 Anastatica hierochuntica | reverse complement strand
TGTCTTTGTCCCCTTAATTTGTCCTTAGCCTTAAAATATCATTAAAAAATGCTAAGGACACACAAATTTGTCCTACCAATAATCATGCCCTAATAAACTCAAATCCAAAACTTTTGATTTTTAAACTTTTAAAATTTGAAAGTAGCAAGTGGACTAGTAGTTGCACTATCTCTGCTGCCATCTCACGAAACCAAGGGTTCGAACCCTGCACATGTCTCTAGTGAGACGAATTATTTACCATTAGGTGAGATATGAGAAAAAAACTTTTAAAACTTAATGGAAGCCCTTCGGTGATCTAATGGTTTAAAGGCTTCTACACCATGTCTAGATCAAATCTCAAATAATGCAATCTTTAAAAATTTCGGTCTGTTGCACATAGAGACATTCGTTATGGTAATTTCTTGTGCTGCGGAAAGTTTATCCATCAAAGATATCGTACATATAGAACTGTTTACCGTTGAACTAGATGTTGTGTTACAAGGAGAAATGCGTCACGGAGTCGTATGAACTATAAATAACGTCCAATTGCTCATAATTTGTAATAGAATTAAATTAAAATATAATTGATGTTGTAACTTTCAGTTCGATCGGTATTAAAAAAAAATTTTAAATTTATTTTTATTGTTTGTACTATTTCAAAATAAAACTTTGTAAAATGATATAATTTTCTGTTTCAAATAGTATATGGTACATTTGTCTACAAAAAATTTTTCATTAGTATTTGAGAAAATTTCTCACATGTTTTATAGACTATAATATATTGGTAAAATGGGTCCAAATATAAATTATTTAAAAGCCCATGAGCCCAATAACATTAACAAATACGTTTTTTAAAATATACATTTTCTCCATCGTGCTTAGTCTTTAGGGTTTTCCTCTTCCTCCTCTCTCACACATCTGAAACTGAAAACTTATCTTCTTCTCAGCTCAACAATGGTGGTCGAAGCTTTCGAAGTCTGCACCGTTCCTTTCAATCCCGATGGTTGGGGTCCTCCTGATGCTTCCGACGTTTCTTCCTCCGCCTCTTCCACCAGCGTCGCCGCCGCGAATCTTCTCCCGAACGTTCCTTTCGCTTCCTTCTCACGTTCTGAGAAACTCGGCCGTGTAGCTGATTGGACTCGTAATCTCTCTAATCCCTCCGCTCGTCCTCCCACCGGATCTAAATCCGATCCGTCTGCTGTTTTCGATTTCTCCGCCTTCGCTGTCGACGAAGGATTCGGTCTCACTTCTTCCGGTGGAAATCCCGATGACGACGCAGCTTTTCGTCTCGTTGATGGTAAACCTCCGCCGCGTCCTAAGTTCGGACCTAAGTGGCGATTCAATCCTCACCACAATCGGAATCAGCTTCCGCAGCGGAGAGATGAGGAAGTCGAAGCGAAGAAGCGTGATGCGGAGAAGGAAAGAGCTCGCCGTGATCGTCTTTATAATCTCAACCGGAACAATATCCACCACCAACGCCGTGAAGCTGCCGCTTTCAAATCTTCCGTTGATATTCAACCTGAATGGAATATGCTTGAGCAGATCCCTTTCTCTACGTTCTCGAAGCTTTCGTTCTCGGTTCAAGATCCAGAAGATCTTCTTCTCTGTGGTGGACTCGAATACTATAATCGCGTTTACGATCGCATAACGCCTAAAGCTGAACGCAGACTCGAGCGTTTCAAGAACAGAAACTTCTTCAAGGTCACTACGAGTGATGATCCTGTCATTAGGCGTCTCGCTAAGGAAGATAAAGCTACAGTTTTCGCCACTGACGCCATTTTAGCTGCTCTTATGTGTGCTCCTAGGTCTGTTTACTCGTGGGACATTGTTATACAGCGTGTTGGAAACAAGCTCTTCTTCGATAAGAGAGATGGGTCACAGCTTGATCTGTTGTCTGTGCACGAGACATCTCAAGAGCCTTTGCCTGAGGCTAAAGATGATATCAACTCTGCTTATTCTTTAGGTGTTGAAGCTGCTTATATCAATCAGAACTTCTCGCAGCAGGTTTTGGTTAGAGATGGAAAGAAGGAAACTTTCGATGAGGCGAATCCATTCGCTAATGAAGGTGAGGACATTGCTTCTGTTGCTTATAGGTATAGAAGATGGAAGCTTGATGATAATATGCATCTTGTCGCGAGGTGTGAGTTACAGAGTGTTGTTGATCTCAATAACCAGAGATCTTTCCTCACTTTGAATGCTCTTAACGAGTTTGATCCGAAATACTCCGGTGTTGACTGGAGGCAGAAGCTTGAAACTCAGAGAGGTGCGGTTTTGGCTACCGAATTGAAGAACAATGGGAATAAGTTGGCTAAGTGGACTGCACAAGCTCTTTTGGCTAATGCTGATATGATGAAGATTGGTTTTGTCTCGAGGGTTCATCCTCGTGATCATTTCAACCATGTTATATTATCTGTTTTGGGGTATAAGCCGAAGGATTTCGCTGGACAGATTAATCTTAACACTTCCAACATGTGGGGGATTGTGAAATCTATCGTTGATCTGTGTATGAAACTAAGCGAAGGAAAGTATGTTCTTGTGAAGGATCCATCAAAGCCTCAAGTGAGGATTTACGAGGTTCCAGCTGATGCTTTTGAGAATGATTATGTCGAGGAACCGTTGCCTGAAGACGAACAAGTACAGCCACGCGAAGAAAACGCAGAAGCTAGCGTTGCTCCGACTAACGAAACAGAGGATAAGAAAGCTGATGAAGGTCAAGCTTGATGATGATAAAAGTCAGGTAATTTAAAAAGCTATTACCTTTGGATTTGATCGATCACTTCTAGCTCGTAATCATATGCTTTCGCTTTTCGTCTTAGATCAAAAGCTTGTGATTTAGTTTTATGATTGATCTTTGTTTGTAGCTATAGACATTATAGAACCAGAATCTAATGAAGCAGACATCATCATTCACTTCTTTTCAGGTCAAATTCTACATCTTTGGATTGGTTTCTAAGTTCTTTTGAGAGTTTTGAAGCTTCAACTAAACTACAACAATGGAGGTTTTCTTTTTTCTTTTTCGAATTTTTGGGTTGCTTCTGTGATATGAGTGAGACATGAAGTTAAAGAACAATATCATCAAAAATGGTTTCATATAATGCTTATAAAATTTGAATCACTCTTTATAATATTTGCAATTTTTTTTGTTTTGTTTAATCTTGTTTTCATGCTATTTTAATCTCTGTTAAATCGTCATTGTTCACAATTATTACCCTAACATTAAAACCCAAATTAGAAAACTGAACTAGATAAAAAACATTCAGTTTCTTTGTAGTTTTTTTTCTAGATAACTACACCAAATTATTATTAACTAATTATCGTTGAAACTGCAAAAAGCCATTAATAAACAATACTAAAGTCAAAAAAACTTCTTTATATATAAAAATGGTTTCTCTAAAACTTTTCAATCTCACGAGTAAAAGAAGAAATGGATCTCAACACAAAGACATTCTTTTTCTTCACATTGTTTCTCCTCTTCCTCTCATTCCCAAATAGTTCACTTGCACATGATGGTGAAGTTGGTATGATGATCACCATAACTTTATCTTCATTCTAATGATTTACTCTTTTAGCATATGATATGTATTAAACATTTTTTCGAAAAAACACAGAGGATGAAACACCATTTACATACGAACAAAGGTCCGAGAAAGGACCAGAAGGATGGAGCAAAATAAATCCGCAATGGAAAGTTTGCAACACGGGAAAATTCCAATCGCCAATCGATCTTTCAAACGAAAGAGTCGTTATCATTCGCGATCAAGCATGGCAAAGACAATACAAACCAGCTCCTGCTGTAATTAAAAACAGAGGTCATGACATTATGGTAAAAAAAAACTAGAATTGATTTAGTAAAATCTTTTTTTCTCACTTGATTACATTATTATGACATACAAAACTAAAAAAAAATCTTAAAAAGGTTTCATGGAAAGGAGATGCTGGAAATATAACAATCCGTGGTACTGAGTTTAAATTGGTGCAATGTCATTGGCATTCACCTTCTGAACATACTGTTAATGGAACTAGGTTTGTGTTTTTTTTTTTTTTTTACTTATTGGGCCTAATGGGCCTTCATAACAATGAGCCCATTATGTTTTTTTTGGATATACTCTTAAATTTATTTAGTTGATTATTTTATAATCTAAAATGTGTAATAGTTATGACATGGAACTTCATATGGTTCACATGAGTGAGAGAGGTAAAATTGCAGTGATTGGAGTTCTTTATAAATTAGGCAAACCTAATGAATTTCTTACAAAGGTAATAACATATATATAGTATTTTTAATTATTATTTATAAATTTTTTTGTTTGATTGTTAAAGAAAAATTATTTTTAAAAAATATTGCAGCTACTAAGTGGAATAAAAGCAGTGGGAAAAGAAGAGATAGATGCAGGAATAGTGGATCCAAGAAAAATTAGATTTCAAACAAGAAAATTTTATAGATATATTGGTTCTCTTACTGTTCCTCCTTGCACTGAAGGTGTTATTTGGACCGTCGTCAAAAGGGTAATAATTACTTCCTTCGTTTTTTAAAAAGTGTCGTTTTGAGATTTTAATTTTATTTTTTAAAGAGTGTCATTTTACATTTTCGATGAAAATTTATAATCGAAATTCCGGTTTTAAATTCACTGTTTTAATGTATTAGTTGGATAGAGAATTTTTTTGAAAAATATTCATGAAGAGCATGTAAGACTTTTTAACAATTTTTTTAATGTGTTCTGACATTTTTTGCAAACAGAAAGAATATTAATTATAATTTATAATGTTTTGATTTTTTAAATTTATGTACATCTATTTTTCATTTTTCCACATTTTAAATTGCTAAATAAGTAATTTATTTTGGATTTTTTGGTATATTTTGTAGGTGAATACAATATCAACGGAGCAAATTACAGCTTTGAGAAACGCCGTTCATGATGTAAGGAGTAAAAAATGGCTAACGTAATTTCATTTTGCTAATGTTTATATGATTTTGTTACTAATTAAGTAATTAATTGAATATAGGGGTTTGAGACAAATGCAAGACCGGTTCAAGATCCACATGGAAGATCCATTTGGTATTACGAACCAAAAGTTTGATATTATTTCAATTTTAATTGTTTTGTAATACCGTAAATATTTTATAACAATCACTGGTGAAATTTATTTTGTAATATCGAAATTATTTTGTAATAAATCAAACTCATCAATAAAAATACAATTTATCATGCCAAGATGATATTTAGAGTTTCACTACAATTATTCACTACGTTATTAGTGAATATAAGACTTTTTCGTAAATAATCATCGTTTAACTTTGTTTTTTTAATATCGTTTCTCCGTAAATTAATTATACAACTAGTTATCTCTTGGTTTCAAATTTAGTAAATAAGTGTTTAAAATAAAATAACGAGATAGTGCAAAATAATTAGTTTTTTATAGCTCGTAAGTAAATCTCATGTCTTAATTGATAGGAGTATCTTGAAGATCTTTTCCCGATTTGTAAACATACCGAAAACAATGGTCCATATCCATATGTGGTGTCCAAAAACAAACGTGAAATGGTTCCTTTTGACATGGTTCAAACTCGCATCATATTTGGTACGCGAATCCATCTTTATTTTAGACCACGATGTTCTGGTAATATTGTTAGGACACCCCCATCAAAGGTTTATGATGGGGGTTCACACTAAAACCAAGAAAAAAAAACACTTCTTCCCATGAACTTCATCCCTCACAAACTCACTCAAGCTCTCTCCCATGAACCTCTCCAATGAGGAGTTCGCCACGTGGCGAATCCTCATTTGCCAATTTTTCTTTTTCTTTTTTTTTTAACGAAAAAAAGAAAAAATTAACTTTTTTTTTAGTGAATCCCATAAGGGGTTCACCAATGGAGATGGACTTAGAGCATCTCCAACCCACCTCTATTTTAGAGAATTCTATAATAGAGAAAAAAGTAGAAATGAGGATTTTGCTCCAATGTATTCCTCTATAATAGAGGATTGCTATATTTGACTCTATAAATAGAAGAATGCTATATTTATAATTGGAGAAAAAAATAGCATTCATCTATTTATAAAGACAAATATAGCATTTCTCTATTATAAAGGAACACATTGGAGCAAAATCTCCATCTCTATTTTTTCCTCTATTATAGAGATCTCTAAAATAGAGATGAGTTGGAGATGGTCTTACGTCATAAAAAATGTTTACGTGTAAAACACACTAGTCATCACTTTTTCACAACTGTCACATTCTTATGCTGCCACCTAAGCTTAGCTTCTCTGTTGACGGATCCATAAACCTCAGCAGGAGAAGTAAAGAGAATTGAATTCACCGAGTCATAGCTAATCTTGACGAAGGGAAAGAAAGTTTTGTTTCTTTGGCTCTATGAAAATGACGACCATGCAACTAACAAAAACCACTCTCTTTAGCCTCTCAAAAGCTTTCCCTCGAGTCCTATCTCCGGCAACTATCGCCGCTGCTTCAACCTGTGGAGTCTTTCGCGCCGGTTTTGCTTCCTCCGTTAGTCATTTCGAGGTTATACTTTCTCATAGTTAGACCTGGTTTGGAATTGATTCAAGAACTCAAAACTGCGAGGTTTACGTGTTGGACAAGTTATCAGCCCTAGTTTATTTCTTGGTTTGTGTTAATTTTGGAGGTTAAATGTGTGTTAGACCTGGTTTGGACTTGGTTTAAGAACTTAAAATGTGTGGTTTTGAGGTTAGTGTGTTGGACAAGTTATTAGCCCTAGTTTAGTCGGTTCTTTGCGTAATTCGAAGGTTCATATGTGTGTGTGTTTTCAGGGAAGAGATTCAGCAGAGAATGCTAAAGACGCAAGGGCTAATTCAGCTTACGGTTCAATGAAATGGAGCGAAGATACAAAAGAAAACTATGCTCAAGCCGCTAAAGACTACGCGGAACAGGCTAGAGACAAAATAAACCAAGAGGCGTATAAGGCGGCGGATAAAGCAGAAGATACAAAAGAGAGAGCTAAAGATTACACAGAGGATACAATGGACAATGCAATAGGAAAAGCTCGAAATGCGAAAGATAAGGTCAAAGAGTATGGAGAAGATACTAAGGAGAGAGCAAGAGGTTTTAAGGAGTCCGTGAAAGGTAAAGCTGAGGAACTTGGTGAGAAGACAAAGGAGACGGTTAAAGAAGCTTGGGAGAACACGAAAAACACTGCGCAGACCATGACCGAAGCTGTCGTTGGGCCTAAAGAGGATGCGGATAAGGTGCGTGTTGATACCGATAAAGGCGTTCAAGATCTAGCTAAAAAGGCGGAGAAAGATCGAAAAGAAGATGAGTTCATAACATTTAAATGATGAGTAGAGAAAGATGTATCAATGTTTTATGTGTTTCTCTGTTTTCAAGTGTTCCTTTATATGTATTACTCTGTTTTATGCTTTTGAAACTACATTTTATTTCATGTATTAGCAAATAAATATCAATTCTAAATTTCTAATAGTATCCATTTTAAATAGTAAAACTTGATAACAATAATTTAGTATAATTTTCTATAACAGCTCCAATTGGTCCTAACTTTTATTTGATATTTTAAATATTTTATTGTCTTAATAATTGGGTATTGTTGTCCTAATTTTTTTTTTTTGATAAATATTTAATATTTTTACATCCACGCAATTTTATATGAGTTTTAATAAGTTACTCTATAAAAACGTTTCATTTCACATTTTTAAAACATCATCAATAAATGAAACACACAAGTAAACACACGAGTTATACACACTATTGTTTATCACTAAATTAATCAATAATTATCTAGAGTACTTTGTCCATTTCGTAAATTAGATATATACTTAATTTTCTAAGTATTTTATGTTTTACTTGAAATTTTGATTATGTAGAAGATTGGATATTGTTGTCCTAAAATCTTTACATCTTCACAATTTTGTAAGAGATTTATAGGTTTCTAAAATAGAATATTTGATATAAAAATTTATTGTTTTGATCAAATGTCTTGACTTCTTAGTATTTGGGCATTGTTATGTACATATCTCTGACGATTCTACTAGTATTCATTTTTTTTTTAAATATAACAATTATTTAGAATAATATTCTATGATGCGTTAAATTGGCCGATTAGGATAATCGACCAAATATTTTTAAACATGTATAATAAAATACACATTTTGTTCACTATGAATGATAAAATAAAATCTGGTTTTTATAAGACTAACAAAAATTGATCTTTATTTATAATTTATATTTTTCTAAATTTTTTACACGCATTCAATTATTTATTCAGTTCACGTTTTTAAAATCTCTCCAATCAATGAAAACATAAATAAATACACGTGTTAATACACATTATCGTTTATCGCTAAATAAATCAATAATTATCTAGAATATTTTGCCGCTTTCGAAAACTAGGTTACTTAATTTGTTAAAAATATTTCCTTTTTTAGATGAAATTTTAGTTATTTTGATGATTTGGGTATTATTGTCATAAAATCTTTACACCCTCACAATATTGTATCTATATAAAATATAGACAAATCACATAAAGATTGTTCTATTAAAAAAAAAAATTCTCATACAATTGGTCATAGTTAAACTTAATTCATGCAATATATGCTTGTTTTCTCATATATTGTCATTACACTCTTATTACCTCTAGATTTTGTTAGTCATATCTTATTGATTCTCCATTTTTTTCACATACAAACAAGAGTTAATTAATAATAAGAGAGTCATGAGTTTTGACTAAGCTTAGCTCAAGATCTATGGTGTAGATAGTTTCTTTAGATTTTACTTATACACAAAATTTGACAAGTGTTGCTCACAATCTCACTCTCCTTAATCTCTTCTTCAACTTCAATTCCCAAAAACCTATATAAGAAGATATCCTCACAACACCAAAGATCATCACTCACAACAACAACATCAACAAGATCTTGTAACTCAAGACTTTAATGGAGAACTTGAATGCTTTTGTCAATGAAGCTAATCAAGTGAATGAAGAGAAGCCTCCACCGCGAGCTTGTCCAAGGTGTAACTCAGACAACACCAAGTTTTGTTACTACAACAACTATAGTGTGTCTCAACCACGCTACTTCTGCAAGAATTGTCGTAGGTATTGGACTCATGGTGGCGCTTTAAGGAACATACCGGTTGGTGGAAGTGGTCGTAAGTCTAAGCGTACAACTAGAGATCAAACTTCGGTTTCTCAAGTTTCTCAAGTGGTTTCTGTTGACATCCAACAAGTTAACCATCATCAACCTTACATAAATGTTCGCGAAAACAATGAGTTTCTTGGATCTTTTGGTGGTTCTTCTTCTTCTTCCGCTACCGTTGTTATGAACCATTTTGGTTCCTTGCCTAGTATCCATGGTGGTATGTTAACAAATGTGACACCAATGCGAAATCTTGCACCAATGGATCGCTTAGAGAATTTCTCCGAGGGAACGTTTCAACAAAATTATTTCGATGTTGGATCTAATGATTTGATAGGTATTCCTTCGATAAACCAATCGATTGGTGGAAATGTCGATAATCATAGCGATTTTCGCATGAATCAAGAGGACCAAAACAAGTGGAACCAAAGCTTTATGAGCATGAATCCTAATGCTAGCACTAGTGGAAGTGGTGGATATTCAACTATTGAGATGAACAATAACAATAATATGATAAGAAATAGTTGTGTGTTTAGGTCTTCTTACCATTTGGAGAAGCATGGTCCTTGAATCTTAACTATATTAACCGTTTTCTAGTTCTTAAATTAATGTTCTAGTGTTTGGTATTTAAGTATGCAACTTTGTAATTTCTCAAAAGATTCGGACATAAGTTGCTTGTTTGAACTTTTTATTTTATATAATAAAATTATTTAATCGTAGCCAATTCGTTATTTTGCAAACTACATTTTGATCTTGAGCCAAATCAAAAGCTAATTTTCATAATCTTCACACTACATACAAATATTGAGGCTTAGAGCATCATCATATGTCAAACATAATTTGTTATATGTAATTCTTATCACAACTTAACCACAATGTATTGTATGTTCAGAACCGGCCCTGAACATAAGCATATAACATGGATTGCAAAGTTTTTCTTGTCGAGAAAAAAATTTAACATTAAAAATATATAGCCATTTTATAATCTTTTAAAGTATATGTAACATCGACCATTTTTTCTTATGTGGATTATGGTCTATAATATCAACCATGTATATGTCTTATAACTATGAGAACTTAGATAGTTAATTTAAATTAAACTCGAATAGACCAAGTGACAATTCCAAAAATATCACAAAATACTTAAAATTATACATGATTTATACACTAGACCATAATTATATAAACTTTCGATGTGAGACTTAGATTAAGATTGTTATCCCAATTAACTCATGACATTTGAAAACTACAAAATCAATAATTTTAGTGTAATCCTAGTAAAACTGGTTTGCTTAGAACGGTTGTAGCTAGAGATTTTGCTAACTTTATTTATTATAGGTAATTAGCTAATTGTGATTAAAATAACATAATTATGGAGTGTCATTTTCTTTAAAAAGTCTTTTAATGATATTAACATACCTCTAGATTTTGGTGACCAACACGTGAATTAGTTTAGACCTGTTAAGTGCCAAGAATTAGATTTTGTCAGTCATCAATTTCGATGGAGACTAGAGATCTTCCGGTGGATTCGAAACGTGAACATTATTGTCTTTTTTTCCCTTTCTCATTTTGTTAAATCTTCCTATTATTTTCAGAGGATTGTTTAATAAATCTCATAATTTTTTTTGATAACCGTGAAGACTAATCCCATAGACTAATCACACATGCCTTGCATCCGAGTACGCGTAACCCTATCGTTAAGGACGCGGCTAGGTGGCCAAAATAAATCGAACCCAGGTGATGGAAGTTCCAACCAAAACTCCTTTACCATTTGCGTCTTGGTTAAATATCATAAAATTTTGGCCTAGAACCAAACAACTGATAATATTACGTTTATAGTCGTAAACAACTGATTAAAAGGAGTTTAGTCAAATTAATTCTTAGACTCCTTTTAGTTTTAGTTGTAAACTGAAATTATATAGTCGAAATTCATCTACTTTTATCGAAGTTTTTGTGAACTTTTTTCGAATAAAAAATTAATTAGGTGCAAAACTAGTTAGATGCAAGAGTATATTAGGGAAGTCGGAAGCGATCTTTAGTAATATATAAGGGATTCTTATCGTCAATTGGTTATGAGTTGGAATACATAAAATTTAAAAGAGAGTATCCGAGTATAATGTGAATATCATATAATTAACATATATTTTAAAAAGTCTATTGGAATTAAAACTTTTCAATACAATAATTAAATTACTTGCGTCATCAAAACAAATCAAGACGTACAATTCACGTGTCTAATATTGCATTAAATAGCAAAAGCTAATGACGGTACAAAACGTCAAAAAACAAATTCCCTTCGACATACGTAATTATAATCAACATGCATGTGTGTTTATTTATATATATAAGAGTTTCATCTAAAGCATTTTCATAAATCACAAACTAAAGATATCAATTATTTCTTTGAATCTCTTTACATACTCTTTGATATAACAAAGAAAGAAAGAAGAAAATGGCTACTTCTCGTTTAGCTATGTTTGTATGGGAGGTTGCTCCATCTCAATTCGTGACGGTGATGAGAAGACATAGAGCAACGAAGCAGAAGCTAGACACAATCAAAGAAGAGGAGAATATAGATGATTGTTTCAATGGTGGGATGATGATGATGAAGATGAAGACATCATCTTATCATCATCATGATTATTCATCTTCTTCTTCTACTTCGGTTTCTAGTTTTGGATCTAGCTCTAAGAGTTTTCTTGTTGAAGTTCGAAGCTCTTTTTCTAGCTTCGAAAACTAAAGATCTTTATATGAGTTTTTTGTATTTAATAATTGATTCAATGTTTGTGTGTGCACCATATTCGTTATAGTTTTGATTAAGATTCAACCTTTTTATTATTATGTTCCACTTTAGTTACTATGATTGTGTTTCTCAAAGATCATTTTTGTATTATTATGGCTTCGACATATTGTAATTTTTTCGAAACTTTGTGTTTTAATATATAAAATACTAGTTTTGTATATACGTTTACACGTAAATTTATTGCTTGGAATTGTTGTTGGAAACAACATCAAATAATGTCCTATAAATATATATGAGAGATTGATGCAAACACTCACTATCTATATAATTTTTTTGGGTTTAAATCCATGTTGTAGTTGTTATCAACTCGTACAAAAATATTGGACTCACATAACATTTTATTATTTAATGTTAGTGATCACAAAGCTTAAACAATCGCATCATCAATCATCTCATGAAATTACATCATGTTACTATTTGACATGATTATACCAAAATCACGCTTATCCCACCCCGAGAAATTCGAAGAAAAACATTTTGAAATAATAAAGTACATATCTTTAATATTGGTGTACCTAAAACATAACATTAAATTCGGACCAACTTGATACATCACGTTGTCTTTGGACACTTACACGAATATGGACTTTTGATGAGACTGTCATAACCTAGTGGTTAATGTTCTAGTGTTCACCTAAGATATCTAGAATTCGACTCTACGAGATCGCGTTGTCCGTCCGTAAAATTTGGTTATAAATCGGACATTATCGATCCAACTAGTGAATGAAAAGAATATAAAAATACCAAACATCTAAACTATTAATATTTTGCAATAATTTTTTTTCAATAGTTTTGAACTCGAATGATTATACATTATTGATAAACCACTAGATCAATCCAATTTAATAATTTGTTAATATGATTTTTATACAATTAAGAGGAAATTTTCGTCATTGAACATTTTAATTTAGCTAAAGCTTGATTTGTTTATCGAATATGTTTTACATAATTCTTTTAATTTTTTATTAAATACAAATATTTCTAAACTAATACAAATATTGAATTTTTCTTAAGCAACCAACCGAAATTAAATGACTTTTAAACCCTATGAAACCTTTCTATTATTTGCTCTATGAATGAATGAATGTTACATAAGAAAAAATGAAAGAAACTTTTTTGATTGTTTTTTTTGAATTTAAAAATGCAAAAAAAAGTTTCTTCCTTCATCTCCCCTGACTTGGGGTTTCTTTAAGTTTCTCGCTTCTATCTCTAGAAAGAGAAGAAAACAACCGCTAAATCAGGCGGAGATTTGCTCTGTTTCACTGTGATTTTGAAGCGACTAACTTTCTCTGTTCTTCAATCTCCCTTCTTCTTTGCTTACAGACATTTCTCTTTCAGATTCTGCCAAAAAGATAGAGACTTTCGTCTATTTTAAAAGACCCTTGTCAAATTGAGACATCTGGGTTTATTTGATTGGATCTTCGTAGACTCTTAATCGATTTTGTTCAGATCGTGTCAAGCTTTAACTGCTTATTATAGAGTTTCTGGGTCTTTCTCTTTGCTTGCTTTCTTCAGGTTATTCTTTGAAATGAAGTTGTTCGATGAATTGACTGAAGCATTCTAGTGACGCCATTTTTGAGTTTTGGGTCACTAGATTCGACTTTGTGAATCATCAAAGTCGAGAGCTTTTTTGATTTGGGAGGTAGTAATTAGCTGACCCGTAACAATGAAGAGGGTAAAAAGCGAATCTTTTAGAGGAGTTTATAGTTCTAGGAGGTTCAAGTTGTCACATTTGTTGCTTGCTGTAGCAGGGTTTTACTTGATTTTCTTAGCGTTTAAGTTCCCACATTTCATTGAGGTGGTTGCTATGTTGAGTGGGGATACTGGTTTAGATGGAGCATTGAGAGATACGGGTACAGCAGATGTTAGTTTAAGCGGATCGTTGCGCAATGACATGTTGCATAGGAAGCTAGAAGATGAAGAGGAGAATCGAAGTGGACCTTCTACTACTCAGAAGGCTCCACCAGAAGAGGAGAAGATTCGTGGATCTGAAAAACCGATTCAGCCACTTCAGTTTCGGTATGGTCGAATATCGGGAGAGGTTATGAGACGTAGGAATAGAACTATCCACATGTCACCCTTTGAAAGAATGGCAGATGAGGCTTGGATGCTTGGGTCCAAGGCTTGGGAAGATGTTGATAAGTTTGAGATAGAAAACATTGAACAGAGTTCTTCTGTATACGAAGGAGAAGCTGAATCATGCCCTTCTCAGATCTCAATGAATGGGGATGACTTTAATAAAGCCGATAGGATCATGTTGCTTCCGTGTGGTCTTGCTGCTGGATCTTCTATTACGATTCTCGGAACTCCACAATATGCACATAAAGAATCTATTCCTCAGCGGTCTAGATTGACAAGAGGCGATGGAATGGTCATGGTTTCACAGTTTATGGTCGAGTTGCAAGGGTTGAAGATGGGGGACGGGGAATACCCGCCTAAGATACTCCATTTGAACCCGAGAATTAAAGGTGATTGGAATCACAGGCCAGTCATTGAACACAATACATGTTATAGGATGCAGTGGGGAGTTGCTCAGAGATGTGATGGTACTCCATCCAAGAAGGACACGGACATGCTTGGTAAGATTTTCACATCCATCCTAAACTGTTTGTTCGTTTAGATGGTAAGATACGAACATGATACAAATTGTAGGAATGTAGCTGGTCCATGCGTAGAAGCCTATGCTTTAATTACCTTATCTTTATTAACATGCCGTGTAGTTATGTTTCTTTTTGTTTTCGCTTCATCAAAGTAAATGGATTTTTCCAGTTGACGGATTTCGAAGATGCGAAAAGTGGACAACGAATGACATAATTGACACAGTGGACTCAAAGGAATCCAAGACAACTTCTTGGTTCAAACGGTTTATAGGACGTGAACAGAAACCAGAAGTCACTTGGTCATTTCCTTTTGCGGAAGGCAGAGTATTTGTTCTAACTTTGCGAGCTGGAATTGAAGGTTTCCATATAAATGTTGGAGGAAGGCATGTGACTTCATTCCCTTATCGACCGGTATGTGTCTATGTGACTTGAGCATTTTACTTTTATATGCCTTATTAGTTGTTCTCAGCACTCAACCAAGAAAATCCGTCTTCTCTATGTCTGATAATTTTATTTTGTATGTTTGTGATTTTGGCCTCTCAGGGGTTTAACATAGAAGATGCCACAGGGCTGGCGATTACCGGAGATGTTGATATTCATTCTGTTTATGCTACTTCTCTTTCAACTTCTCATCCGAGTTTCTCTCCTCAGAAAGCAATAGAGTTTTCTCCGGAATGGAAAGCTCCTCCATTGTCTAGCACTCCTTTTCGTCTTTTCATCGGTGTTTTATCTGCAACCAACCATTTTTCAGAGCGCATGGCAGTGAGAAAGACATGGATGCAGCATCCTTCTATCAAATCTTCTGATGTAGTAGCCCGATTCTTTGTTGCACTTGTAAGTTCTTTCCACTTTCCTTTATTCAAGGCAAACAAACTTTTTAAGATAAGCATCGCAAACGAGTTTATTGGGACACATAGATGGAGAGTTACTCTGCTATGGATACTAAGCAGATTATGTTTTCTTTTGTAACTTTTTTATTGTAGAGTCCAAGAAAGGAAGTTAATGCAATGATGAAGAAAGAAGCCGAATACTTCGGAGATATTGTGATTCTTCCATTTATGGATCGCTACGAGCTTGTGGTCCTTAAGACAATTGCTATTTGTGAATTTGGGGTATTGATCACTTCTTCTCTATCTAAGTCTTTGTATGTAATCTCTGATAAGGATCAGTTAATTAACATTCTCTCATCGTTGTTACTTTAAGCGAACCTGATTATGAGAGTTTGAATATCTCCCTTTCAGGTCCAGAATGTGACAGTTCCATATATAATGAAATGTGACGATGACACATTCATCAGAGTGGAATCAATCTTGAAAGAAATCGAAAAAGTCTCTCCAGAAAAATCCCTCTATATGGGAAATCTAAATCTACGACATCGCCCTCTTAGAACTGGCAAGTGGGCAGTAACATGGGAGGTACAGTTGCTTTTGTTATTTGCCTGCATACACTCTTGTCCGATTCAGAAAACAGAAGCTGCTTCAGATACTAAATTTTCTTACTTCTTACTCTATCAGGAGTGGCCAGAATCCGTATATCCTCCTTATGCCAATGGACCCGGATACATAATCTCAATCGACATTGCTAAATATATCGTTTCACAGAATTCAAGGCAAAAGCTTAGGGTCTGAGTCTGACCCTCTCTCGCTTTTTCTTACTGTTATGAACATAGGAGTATCTTCTGCTGAAAATTTGAATTGATCTTAAGCTAAAATGATTTTCCATATCGCTGTCACAGCTATTCAAGATGGAAGATGTGAGCATGGGAATGTGGGTGGAGAAATTCAATGCATCAAAACAGCCTGTAGAGTACTCACACAGTTGGAAATTTTGCCAATACGGATGCACAGTGAACTATTATACTGCACATTACCAATCTCCGAGTCAGATGATATGCCTGTGGGATAATTTGTTGAAAGGCCGAGCACAATGCTGCAATTTCAGATGACCAAAACAGAGCAATCATCAGGAGCATACACGACTACAACAGAGTTGGCTCCCACAAACACTTTTCTTTTGTATTTTTGTCTCCGGAGAACTATCTCTTATTGTACATTGGTATGTTTGATTAGGGTGTTAGTCTCAGAAAGTGGTTTACATCAAGGTCAAGGCTACTGTTATTGTACTACTCTTATGTCTAGTATGAGTAATGGAAATCGAGATTTTGGCTTTCACCGTGTCGCAGTTCTTTAGTCATCTGCATTTTCTTGCGCTGTTTCTCCGAAAGTTTCCAGCTTTTGCAGTCCAGATGAGGAAATGGAAGAAGGCATTCACATGATCCAGGTTATGTTGAGTTATCTACTTCCACTCTCATTGTTCTGCTATAATCCTCACACTGTATATTTCACATGCCCATAGAGATAATGGTTACATATAAGCATCAAATATCAATCTTAAGAGTGTCAGGTCATTAGCAGAAAGTTCTAACCTCTAGACTAATTGGAATGAAAACAGAGATGGCTTACAAGAACAAAACTTTTAGGCTTAAAGACTTATCAATTGATCTTTTCATGATCAGATGAATATAGCCAAAATGTGCCTTACATTATGACTTTTATTTATCACCATGTTTAATCCTCACGCCAAAACCTCATGGCCGTGAAGTTCTGATACATGGTGAATCAATCAAGAAGAGTAAAGAGACAGAGAAAAGTTACGCGTTTGAGTTATGTAAGATGATGAACTGCAGAGTTCAAAACAAGTGTCAAATGTCTCACCTTTCGAGTCTGTGAAGAGAAATGGAGGATTAGATTTTGATAGAGAAACATCAAAGCAAACCAGAGAAGAATCTTACCCAAAAGAGCTGTTCTTGAATCTCAAAAGCAATGAATCGGCGTTTAAAAACCCATCTTGTCTGATTTATCCTTTAAAGATTGCATCTTTCTTCGGACAGATAACGGCGGCGGCGGCGGCGGCTGACGGAAGCTATTTGGCGGAGCTGAAGTTGTTTAGGGTTCTCGAGAAAGTTTCGTTTAAATAGTATTAATGGAACTCTCCTCGATACTAAATGCAATTGACGACAATGCCCACACGAACGAAACAGAGCAAAATGTCGCCATGTACAGAGACCTCTGTTTTGCAGCTACTTCCCATGGTAGAGAGATGCATCAATCTCTTGCAGAGATATGGCGTTTCATCGTTAACGAAACTCAAGAAAGTTCACGCCTTTTCGATCCGCCATGGAGTCTCAATCTCCGACGCCGAGTTTGGCAAACACCTTATCTTCTACATCGTGTCTCTTCCTTCTCCAACTCCTATGTCTTACGCTCACAAGGTCTTCACCAAGATAGAGAAACCCATCAATGTCTTTATTTGGAACACTTTGATCAGAGGCTACGCCGAGAGCAGTAGTAGTAGTAACTCCGTCTCTGCTGTTTCTTTATACAGAGAGATGAGAGTCTCTGGTTTTGTTGAGCCAGATACTCATACTTATCCGTTTCTTCTTAAAGCTGTGACGAAAATGGCGGATGTTCGATTGGGGGAGACGATTCATTCGGTTGTTATACGAAGTGGGTTTGGTTCGTTGATATATGCTCAGAACTCTCTGCTCCATTTATACGCTAGTTGTGGAGATGTATCGAGTGCATATAAGGTGTTCGATAAAATGTCTGTTAAAGATCTTGTTGCTTGGAACTCTGTGATTAATGGGTTTGCAGAAAACAGTCAATCTAACGAAGCTTTGGGGCTATATACTGAAATGGTTTCGAAGGGTATTAGACCCGATGGGTTCACGATTGTAAGCTTGTTGTCTGCTTGTGCTAAGCTTGGTGCTTTGGCATTGGGCAAGAGAGTCCATGTCTATATGATCAAAGTCGGTTTGACGCGGAATTTACATTCCAGCAATGTACTCTTGGACTTCTACACGAGGTGTGGAAGAGTCGAGGAGGCCAAGGTGCTTTTCATTGAAATGGTAGACAAGAACAGTGTCTCGTGGACTTCATTGATTGTCGGTTTAGCTGTTAATGGTTTTGGAAAAGAAGCGATTGAGCTTTTTACGGATATGGAATCAAAGGAAGGATTAACACCGTGTGAGATTACTTTTGTGGGGCTCTTATACGCTTGTAGTCATTGCGGGTTGGTAAAGGAAGGTTTTGAGTATTTCAAGAGAATGAGAGAGGAGTTCAAGATTGTGCCTAGGATCGAACATTATGGTTGTATGGTCGATTTGTTAGCTAGAGCTGGGCAAGTGAAGCAAGCGTACGAATACATCATGAAAATGCCGATGCAGCCAAATGTTGTAATCTGGAGAACATTGTTAGGAGCTTGCACTGTCCATGGTGATTCGGATTTAGCAGAGTATGTCAGACTCCAAATCTCTCAACTAGAACCAAACCACAGCGGAGATTATGTCCTCTTGTCGAATATGTATGCATCCGAGCAACGTTGGTCCGATGTGCAAAAGATAAGAAAACAAATGTTAAGTGACGGTGTGAGAAAAGTCCCCGGTCACAGCATTGTAGAACTCGGAAACAGAGTTCATGAGTTTCTTATGGGCGATAAGTCTCATCCACAAAGCGAAGAGATTTACGCGAAGCTGAAAGAAATGACTGATAGATTGAGATCAGAAGGTTACATACCGCAGACTTTCAACGTTTATGTTGATGTTGAGGAGGAAGAGAAAGAGAATGCTTTGGTTTATCACAGTGAGAAGATTGCTATTGCTTTTATGCTTATAAACACACCAGATAGATCATCGATTCGAATCGTTAAGAATCTTAGAGTTTGCGCAGATTGTCATTCCGCGATTAAACTCGTCTCTAAGGTTTATAACCGCGAGATCGTTGTCCGAGATCGTAGTCGATTTCACCATTTTAAAGATGGTTCTTGTTCTTGCCAAGATTATTGGTAACTCAAGATTAGTAGTGTTCTCATTTGTAAGCTTAAGGTTAATGTTAATGACTGAATCTTTGAGGGGCAATTTGTAAATTTCTGAAGAATGGGGTTGAAATGTTATAAATTAGTAAAATGTTGGGGTGAAACTGAAATTAAGTGTAGAAATGAAAATTTTTGGCGGGATTTTTGAAAATTTTCGAAGGGAAAAGAAATTTTCGCGCGCTTCAGGTGAAGCGTTTTCTTCTCAAAGCTTCCATGAGAATCCTCTTTGAAGGATACGCTTCATCAATCTACAAAACCCTAAAGAGTCGCTTCGCTTCTCAGATTCATCATTTTGATTCGATTCGTTTTCAAGTTTTTTGTCAGTGAAGATCGAAGGAGAAGATGGGAGACACAAGTCACCTTGAGAGAATGGGAAGAGAACTCAAGTGCCCTATTTGGTAATCGCCTCTCTCTCTGCGTGTTAATTTGCTCTGAAAATCCTAATTTCTCAATTAGATTTGTGTTCATGAGCTTCTTCTTGTGTTTATTGCTTGCAGCTTGAGTTTATTTAATTCCGCAGTTTCGCTTTCGTGCAATCATGTCTTTTGCAAGTAAGAAATCACTCTCCTTTGTTGTTTTCTCCTCCTTACGAAAGTCGGTTTTGTTCGTGTATTAACACTTAGGCTTCGCTTGATTTTCAGTGAATGTATAGTGAAATCAATGAAAGTGGATGCTACATGTCCGGTTTGTAAAATCCCATATCATCGTAGAGGTACTTTCCCACTCTCTTAATTGATCTCGAGAGTCGGCTCTAAACCGAGTTTTGCAGTTGATTAGACTTTGTGATTGTGTTGTTATATATTGTCAGAGATAAGAGGTGCTCCTCATATGGATAGCTTAGTGAGTATTTATAAGAGCATGGGAGATGCTTCTGGTGTTAACATGTTCGTTAGCCAGAACAAACCAGAGAAGCACGTCAGTGATAATTCGGTTAAAAAGAGAAATGATGAGAGTCGTCAGGGATCTAGGAAGTGTCGAAAAGCTAAAGGGAAAGAGTCTAAGAAGAAGAAGGAGACGGATGTTGATGAACATGGAGCTATTGTTATGAAACCTTCATCTCAAACTAAGAAAAGGGTGCAGCTGCTGCGGAATTTGTCTTCTGAAAGTTTAACGAAACCGGATGAATCTGCTGGAATAGCTGAAAAGCTAATGGATTGCAATGAAAACACTGTGATTAGTTTGGTTGAGGGTTCACGTCCGGATAAGGAAGGAAATTTGTCGCCTTTTTTCTGGTTGAGAGATGAAGATGATCGAGGGAGTTTAAGTGAGCTACCAGAAAGTGATCAACTTTCAGACATCACACCTGTTGATGTTCCTTCTTTCAGTGATTTGAAGGACTCAGATCATGAGAGCCCATCAAAAGTAAGTACTTGAAACCTCATCTTTCAGTATTCATATTGCATCTGATGCTTTGATCTTACTTTTTGTTTTTCTTGGTGAATGTTTCAGGCGGATGAGCAAGAGAAGCCCAATCCAAAGGACATGTTTGACAGTGAAATGTTTGAATGGACTCAGAGGCCTTGTTCTCCAGAGATTCTACCTAGCCCTGTGAAGGCCAAGGTAAAAGCAGCTCTTCAATCTGATACAGCCTCAAGTGTTTGTTCTTTTTGATAGTGTCTTGAAGTGGGTCGAAGTTAACTTAAAAACTCCAATCAATTTACAGGTACAAGAAAGAGGTGATATTGATCTTAGCCCAAGAGAAGTACCTAAAGAAGCATCATCCAAAAACAAAAAGCGTAAAGCTGGAACTGCAAGAAGTAAAGTTGCTAGTCTACGGGTTGGGGTTGCACACAAGGACTACATGGAATCACCTGCTGGAGCAAATAATGGTGAGAAAATAGATAGTCATGGGACTTCTGGCACAATAATCAGAAGAGAGGAGAATCCTGATGACAAAGTGAAAGCTAAACGGACTACAAGAATCAAAGGCCAGAGTTTGCAAGTTCAGTCTGGTATAAATATATTTAAGGAAGCAGATGGGAAGCAGGGGAAAAAGAGGAAAAGAGCTAGTGTTAAACCCTTTCCCGCTCACACAATTGCAGCATCAAGTGATCCTTTAGTTGGAACAGAAACTGTGGGAACGGGGAATCAAGATCGAGCCCGTGGTTCAACTGATACACAACCTGAAAAACATAGTCCCATTGAGAGCTCCTCTCTGAAGAAGAGGCCAAGAAGATGCAATTCAAAGGCTTTGCTAAAAGATTTGTCTGGGAGAACTCAAAAGAAGACTTCAGTAAAGAGAGTGAAACTTGATTCCGGTTTGATATCAAACGAAACTACACATTTGCGTGGCAATGATATTCCAACTGAGGAGTTGAATCAATTGGGTGGTAAACTAGATTCAACAAACAAAAAGAAATCAACTGTGGGTAGATGCAATCATACAAAGCAAGCTTTAGAGAAATGCTCAACGATGAAGAAGTCTTCGCTTGGAGATACTGCAATTTTGCGACGATGCGATGGACCTGCAGCACATAAATTCACATGTGCCTTTTGTCAATCTTCTGAAGACACAGAGGTAGGCTTTAGTGCTTGCACTATCTTAAATCAGAGTCTCGGATGTAGACCTTTAGCGGATGTTTTATCATTCTCTTAATTGGAATGTTGTGTTCACAGGCTTCAGGAGAAATGGTCCATTACCACAAAGGAGAACCTGTCTCTGCAGATTTTAGTGGTGGGTCTAAGGTCATACATGTTCACAAAAACTGTGCTGAATGGTAAGAAATCTGTGGATAGTTCATAGTAGTCAATATCTTTTAAACTGCATGGAGCTTTTGATATACCTTTGACTGAACGTGAGAACTTTATTGCATTTTCAGGGCTCCAAATGTTTACTTCAACAACCTGAATGTAGTCAATCTTGATGAGGAGTTAACAAGAAGCCGAAGAATAAGTTGCAGTGGCTGTGGGCTTAAAGGCGCAGCACTTGGTTGTTACAATAAGAGTTGCAAGAATAGTTTTCATGTGACGTGTGCTAAACTTATACCAGAATGCAGATGGGACTCTGTAAGTGTCACATTGACCATAGAAGCGCGTTAGCCCCTTATATGGTCCGTTTAACGCCTTTGCTTTTCAACAGGAAAACTTCGTAATGCTATGCCCTATGGATGCATCCTCTAAGTTGCCTTGTGAAGAGACTAGCCGAGCCGGAAAACGCAAGCGCACTCCTAAAGGGTATGTAATCTCAACTGATCAATATTCTGATATGTTTATAGTATCTGGAATTAGACGGTTGATAAAATACTATCTTATATAGACCGCAGCATTCTCAGTCTAATCAAGTGGCCGGAAAAACTAAAATCGCCGAGGTCCAGAACAAGCGTTTCTCTGGATTACCCAAGAGTTTGGTTCTATGCTGTTCAGGGCTTACAGTTGAAGAGAAGGTATGCCAATCATGCTAAGAAACTCTTGTAGTTTATGAATACCTTTGACTCGAAACTCAAATTCCATGGATGGCTTTGATTGCAGACTGTTGTTACAGAATTTACAGAACTGTTTGGAGTTACAATCTCGAGAAAATGGGATCCAAGGGTTACACATATCATTGCTTCAATCGACGAGAATGGAGCCTGCAAAAGAACACTCAAATTCATGATGGGGATCTTAGAGGGGAAATGGATCCTAAGCATTGATTGTTAGTGTTCTTATTCTATCATCTATAAACATATATGTTTGCAATCTATCAATCAACAATGTCTCGAAAAATTGCTTCTTCTTTATCGTGCAGGGATTAAGGCTTGTATGAAAAATACAGAACATGTAAGCGAGGAGCCATATGAGATTTCCATGGATGTTCATGGAATAAGAGAGGGACCTTCTCTTGGAAGACAAAGAATTTTGAACAAGGTAAGCTTTGTCTCACTCTCTCTCTGAGATGCTATTTTTTGAGACAACAGACTTTGAGAAAAGTTAATCTGAAAATGGTTTCATCTCACCAACATGCAGAAACCAAAACTTTTTAATGGACTGAAGTTTTACATTATGGGAGACTTCGAGATTGCGTACAGAGGATATCTTCAAGATCTGATTGTAGCAGCAGGCGGAACAATCCTGCGCAGGCGTCCCATTTCTGATGATAAGGAAGCAGCTTCAACGATCGTTGTGTTTAGTGTCGAGCCGAGCAAGAACAAAACTTTGACTCAAAGAAGAACCGATGCTGAAGCCTTGGCTAAATCTGCTAGAGCCAGAGCTGCAAGCAGTTCATGGGTCTTAGATTCTATTGCAGGTTGCCAAATTTTAGACTTGAATTAAATTTGTCAGACCATCTTTCGATTTCTTATTATCGACGCTTTTCGTTAGCTCTATATCAGATTAAAATGAACTATTTACAATATAAGATTCTGGATACCATGAGTCTTTATTGCATCAAATGAAGAAGACAACTCTTTCTTCTATGAAACTACTTAATGTTGTGGATTTGGTCAGTGAAGCCTCGTAAGTTCCTGTACTCTGTTAGACAACTCTTCTACTTGAACATCCATACCTTTTGAGATCTCTTCCATCTCACTCCTGCTTAGATCCAAGAACGATTCGATAAGATCTCCATCTAAGAAACCCTTTGCTTCTGCTGTTCTCTTCTCATTGTTGAACGATCTCCATTGCTCGTGACTAAGACCACCGACTCCTTTCACCACTTTCCTCAGCCATGTCTGTAGTTTCTCTAGAAACGTATACAGTTCTTGAGGCAGTGAAGCTATCACTCCGATCACACCAGTCACTGTCCCGAATATGATAGTTGGTATCTGATCAATCTCTGAATCAGGGAGCTTCATAACAAGTGAGCCGTGGCGGAATCTGTTCACAAATTCCCCAAGGTGATACTCGCCAACCACCTCCATGTTTAACCGCTCTTCATCTGTAGCACCTTCGCTGTTCTTCTTCACTGTGAATAGATTATAGCAATTTTCAGCACCTAGGTAGGTGTCATCATCGAGTATCTCAACTGCCGTCATCCAGTTTGCATTGCAGTCCCGAGCTATCTCCTCAATCGCCCCTTCCTCATGCTTTACATCAAACACAAACAGTCAAAAGAATCCCAGTAAGTTCTTTTGAACATAGCAATCTAAGATTTGACATGTATTCACAAGATGGGAAAGAGGAAGAATTGAAATGGAACCTTTTTACCTTGTAGATCAATAAAGAGATTGATTTCATGAGATCACCAACGATGATGAAGTCTCCACGGGTCTGAACATACAGAGCTAGTATGTGACCGTGATGTCCACATTCAGACTGCAGCTCGCGAGGGCCATCATCCCGCAGCATCCACTTATACAGCTGAATTTTCTGGTTAATAGCAGCAAGAAGTTTGCCCTTAAAGGCATTGAGAGAATAAACGGCTCCCTTAGTTTCCTTCTCTGCGATAAACTGCAATTTCCCTTCTTCGACTAAAAACACAAGTATCCTTCCCTACATCCACAAAACAGACCAGAAAATCGAAAAAAAATTTAATACATACAAAATAAAGAATAGTTTGATCTCGCTGAAAGTATACCTTAGTCGGTTCATTTTCCTCGGGCAAAACATATGCAGTACCAACACAATAATAGAAATTTTTATCGTTTTCAAATGAGCAGCTCAATATAGAGCAACCGTATTCAAAGGCATCCAAAGGGTAAGTCGATAAGAAGTTGAAAATCTGGTCATCCAGAAGACGGACAAAATGCATTTCAGATTCTTCAGCATTTGGATGGTTTCTCAAACTGCAGATAGCCAATGTTCGTGTCTGCGGCTGATGACAGATACAACGAGCGTGCTCTCCAACAGGAACAGTTCGTATGTGAAGCTTCTGAATATCATTGACGGTGACAATAGCAAGTTCGCCTTCCCTGGCAATTGCTAGACTGCAAATGGAAGAGAAGCAGAACAAGATTTCACCACAATGTATTTTGATCAAAAAGGACAAAAGAGAAGAAGAAATTAATATACCTGTCTGGAAAAGCAGCAGAGTTGAAAGGACACACATGACTAACTTCTTTCAGATGTACGTTGCTGTATATAAGCTTCTTGTTGCTGTTATATATAACAGCTGGTCTATCGGATGCAGCAAAGACATGTGTTGCATTTTTAGATGAAAATGTACGCAGAGTTATAGGCAGAGTCCCTAGAGATACTTTTTTCCGATCTCTTAATTCTCCGCTGCTCGTATCCAACTGAAAGTTTAAGAGATGACCATCTCCAAGAGCACAGAGCAAGTAAGATATCTGTGACAAATGAAATGTCACTGTTATAAGTATTTCAACCACAGGCCTGCATTACCAATAAAGAAGCTCATCCCACTAAAATTTGAAGAAAATCATACCTCATCAAATGCACAAAGAAGAACAGATCGAGGAATTATCTCTCCACCTAGTTGCTCCTTAGTGATAAGGGTCAAGTCCGGCAGCGCAAATATCCTCACACTTATATCTGTCCACATCCCCACTGCAGCTAGCTGACTGTAATTAGGATTATCACCGATGGGGTTTATATCAAGACAAGAAACCTCATACTCCAACTGGACATGTTTGACTTCCGTCAATGACCCATCTTCAATTTCTAGATAGACCAAATGCCCGCCTCCAGTCGCCAAAAGAACCTAACAAGTGTATCATTCCAAATCACATTGCATGCCTACCAACAAGATAGATACTGAAGTTTCGAGTTTCAGAAAGACACAAAAAAGTTCCTAGAATTCTTCTCTCCGGGACAAATTTTGATATATTAGCAGCTGCCGACTAAATAAATCCGTAAGAAAGAAAGACAAACCTGGCTGGCATTTGCAGTTGCAACATTAATAGCATACCCGGCTGGGGTCTCCCATTTAGTCCGCAACGCTCTAGTTGTAGAACTTACTATTCTAACACAAGTTGAGGTAACCTGATTATGAAAAGACAACCGTTAGCGCATCCTAGCGGAAAAGATAGGATATAACACTACAACATCCAGGAAATTACGTACGAAAAAAACTAACCATGAAATACACAAAGACATAAGCATTTGATTCACTTTGGAAGACCTAAAAGGCTTAAAACGAAAACCGATTAACCTAAATCAATAAAACATTTGGCATAATGAATAAAACTCCAAGTTGATAATCTGGAACAGAAGAAACCTATAAAATGGATCTCTATGAAATTTTCCATGCCTTGTGAAAGCAAACTAAAAGCAGAGGCATCAGGCATCGGGCATAATGAATAAGCACTCGAAACACATACCTGTACAAGTTGGTCGTAGACAGCATCGTGGCAAAATAACGTCTGCGCTTCAGAAAAGAAGCCCTCAAACTCTGTTTCTTCCAGTTCATCCTCTTTATTCATAGCTAATATACGGGTTTCACTGATAAAACTAACTACAAGGAATGTATCAAAGGCTTCCTCAATCGAAGATTTCAACGACCACATTCCTTTGATACCTCGAAGTTCCACAGACGCCTATAATACATCATAGTTTTATTATATTATATCAGATGAGAAAATTGCTCCTAGATGACACTCAGACAAAATAATATACATCAAACCTGTTCATTTATTCCTATCCCACTGCGAACTATGCGAAGAGAACCATTTTTATATGCTCCAGAGCAAGTTACAACTTGACCTTGCCCCTGTCTCTCAAGATCAACTACACAAAAGTCGACAATAGGCCCCAGGTTGACATAGCTTTCATAAACTTCGACATATGAACCTTTTGCATCAGGCTGCGTGTTAAGCTTTATAAGCTGCAATAAGAAAAAGAAAAAAAAAACGTTCAGATGCAAAATAGCTTATATTAATGAAAATTCAGAGTTTATAACAGTTGAAAACAAATAAATCCTAGCGTACTTGTGAATCTCCATAGATTGAGCCGACAAAAACAACAGC
Source organism: Anastatica hierochuntica (assembly GCA_900406275.1). NCBI lineage: Eukaryota > Viridiplantae > Streptophyta > Magnoliopsida > Brassicales > Brassicaceae > Anastatica > Anastatica hierochuntica. The sequence goes on along the minus strand of OVAN01002029.1, from coordinate 8,776 downwards.
ATGGTCAAGGTACGAGATGGTAGATGCAATAGAAGTTTCACCCAAGAGCTCCATTTTGAGGCCAGTGACCCTTCAGATAAATAAAGTCAGAATATCCGCATTATCATCCATTTCAATAGAGCTATAGAAAATCAACTCACTTTTCTTTCTCGTGGGAAATAACAAGTAGGTGGATCAGTCCGTCATGGTCACCAAGAAGATACCTAGAGCCATCAACATCAACTCTTCCATATGCTTTTGTGATGGACTGAACATGCAAATTGAAGATTACGAACTAAATTGAAAATCTAGTTCTTATGCAAATGGAAGCATATGTAAAAAAGACAAACTTACAGGTCTTATTGGTATTGCCTTGATTGCATTATCACTACAATAGACAATTGTTTCTTCTCCGATGATAAGGACACCACATAGAGGTGAAGGTACGGGGATCAATAGGTCGGCACCATTGTCGAGGTTTTTCTGCGACCATGGTCCTTCCACAAAGTTCTTGTTTAGAGAAACTTCGTATGTTTTGACATGACGGGCATCTTTGCTGTCCTACACTCCACGGATTAATTGGATCACTCAGAAAAAAAAATCCTAGAATCAGTGTTGGGAATGACACGATTATCATGTGCATTAGCAAAGTAAACTGAGTCAAGTCAAATGACACGATTATCATGATTCATATAAAAATTACGGCAGAGCTATTCCACCAGCTTACCGACAAAGCTAAAGCTATTAACAAAGAAAAAGAATTCCTTTGAAATATATTGCTTACAGTAGGTTCATACAAGGAAGAAACACATATGACTAACAAAAATACTTTCCGTAGCATATCCATTTAAACACATATTCTAACCTGATAAAGTACTGCAATCGTTGGCTTCGCACATCCATACAGAAACTTGATATCTATGACCTGCAACTCGTCTAGCCTGAAATGTAGTCAACAAAGTCAATATTAGATTCAGTGTTGCATTCCTCAAAATAACCACATCTCCAAGAAACCGAATCCATAAACAAAGCAAAATATAGGATTGGCAGCCTCCACAGCGCACCATTTAACTGAATGACAGTACCTTATGTTAAAAGGTTCCTTGAGTTGTCCTTTATTGTCAAATGGAATGACCTAACCAAGGAACCCAAGAATAAGAATGACCTTTGCATAATGTCTAGGCCTATTGACCAATGGAAGTTCAGTAACAAGATATAGACAGAAAATTATCATACCATATGTTAAATTTCTTTTAGAAGGAAAAATATACCTTAAACAAGCCATCATACAGATGGAGACCAATTAATCTGCAATCAGGATCAATTATTCCAATCTGCATAGAGTCAAGGGAGAACTCGGCTCAAGCATGTGACATTTCCCTTACATTATAGCACAAATACAACTGAAGAAGGAAAATAAAAAATCTAACTCCTGAGAAGATACAGTGCAGTATTAAATACCTGACCATTGTCTACCGGTCGACCTAGGCGATCAGAAACATCACCCATTGCCCTGCAAAACGTTGAAATGATATGTAGAATAGTCAGCTGGTATATTGATTAATTTAGAAAGAGTAATTAACAATTATGTTAGCAACAGAGAACAAATGACTCCCTCCCCCAGAGTAACCGGGATCCTAGAACAAATTCTAAACAGATATCAAACGTCGTGAACATCTATCTAAAAGACACCACTTGATCCCATGCACTAGTCTCCGCATAGTTACTAAACTGCGATCCATTTCTAACACTAAATTCGAAGAAATGACATTACAGGATAATATCAAAAGAACACCCGGTCGCTTAACCTCATGTGACTGCATGAAAGGTTGATTTTTTGGGCAAACTTTACCTTGTAATAAGCTCCGAGGACTCAGAATCCCATTGCAGAACACAGAATTTATATCTCTCAATTGAAATGAACAAGCAATCTTGTGCCTCACCCTGAAAAAGATGATGTACTGTCAATTAACATAGTGACTTACTCAAACTGAGAAAAGTATGCAATAAGAAAACCACTCACATGGGGACGGAACAATTCCAAAGTCGCGATTCTCCCATATAGAGGGACATCAAGTATTTTCTGCAAAAGCCTAAATCACTCAACATATACAATCCACTTGGGAGCCCAATTTTTCCAGGATAAGACTAAATTTAAAAATAACTCTACAGATTTCTCCTCTAAATCCAAGGAGCTGAATATCTAAAAGTTCAAATGTCTTCATCTTCACAACGATGAGATTATGAAGTACCTTAAGTCCCTGCGGAGTATGCAGATGGATCTCGATTCGAGTGCATTTCCTGAGAAAGATTAATCACCGTCGTCAACTAACAGCAAATGAATCAGCTCCGAGGTAAGCAGAAAACAAGAACCCTAAAAGAACTATAAGCGAACGAAACTTGAATTCCCCTGACATTGACATGCCTTCTTTAAAACGAAATCAAGTTCACTGATTGATCAAGGCGTGAATCGATTGTACACATCAGAGAATCCCAGAGAGATTAAAACCCCAAATACTCAGCTCTAGAAATCTAAGTAATCAACCCTAAAATCCAGATGAACATAAAGGTAGGCAACAAAAGAAAGACGAAGAAAAGAGATGAGAAACCGCATACGCAATAATGAGATTGAGTTCTTGAGGACTGGTGAAGTTTCCGACGCAAGAGTGAGTGACACAGGTCGGTTGCTGAGCCGTGACGACGTAGTTCCATACGCTCATCTTCTTCTTCTTCTTCTTCGCCAAGTAAACTAGGGTTTCGATTTCCCGCGCTTTTATTGTTATAAGAAGCTTCTGGGTTCTCTTCTCTCTTTGAGATTTAAACGGAAAAAAAGAAAGAAAGAGAGAGAAAGAAAGACGAAGAACACTAAAAAAAGAAACAAGAAAGACTCCTTTAATGAAGAACGGCCGGTTCAGAACTCAAATAGAAATTAGTAGACCGGTTCGGTTTGGTTCTTTTCAGATTTATTTGGGCTTTATGATATATGACCGGCCCAAGTAACAACAAGAAAGGCCGGTTCAGAATAGAAATTTAATGAGAAGACCGGTTCGGTTTGGTATTTTAAATTAATTTGAGCTTCCACTATATAACAGGCCCAAGTAACATCACTTGTTAAGCCCAACCCTAAGTTAATTTCAACGCATTGTTCGTTGCTCTTCGTCTTCTTCTTCGTTATCAATCTTCGCTGCGATCTCTCTCTCTCTCTCTCTGTCTCTCTCTCACACGCCTGTAGATTCTCTTATCTCGTCGATTAGTTCATCTCAGGTAAGCTTCTTCGATTTTCGTATTCGATCGAGATTGATTTCGCATCCATCGGATTTGTTTCGTTTCGTAAAGTAAAATTTTCTCCATTTTCTAAGGATTTGGCCGATCTCAAATTGCAGAGTTTGTGATAGACCTAATTACTCTCGTTCTATTGTTGAAAGTTGAACCTAGTCGATTGAACTGAACCATTCGATTTGAACGATATGATTTAAGAACCCTAATTTCACAGTTTTGTACACACTCAGATCTATCATGAAAAGGGATTAGAACATTTTTGGATCGAAATGATAAAATTTGGATGTATGTTCACTCGTTGCTGATAGAGTTGTCTTGATTTGAATCTTACTTTATCAGATGGTTTTGTTGTTATTAGTATGTTTGTTGAAATGATAAAATTGACACATGCTTTTGAGTGATTAATGGGTTTTTTTGTGTGGCTATGGATTTGCAGATCATGATGACTGAAGCTCCATTTAGGCCACGAGAGAAGCTTCTCGAGAAGCAAAGATTGTTCCAAAGCATCCATAGGCACACTTACTTGAAAGGACCAATGGACAAGATAACTTCTGTTGCAATTCCTCTTGCCTTAGCTGCAAGTTCTCTCTACATGATTGTAAGTTTCAGGCAAATTTATACTAGAAAGTGTTTGTAAATGGCTTGACTTTAGAACTTGTTGCGTCCGATCTAGAGAACTTAATACCCTTAAATGGGCGGTATATATGTTGAGATTGATATTGTCTGGCTTTCTTAAGCATGTTCATCATCTAACTATGGAAGATTTTGTGTGGCTTGATGGATACAGGGAACAGGGATCTACAACATGTCTAACGGAATCGGCAAAAAGGAATAAGCAGCTTCTTCTTCTTCTTCTTTCTTTCATTATTATGCTTTTGGTTTCTCAATGTATCAATGAGTGCCATAAAACAGCAGACTAAGGTTGTTGTTTTTTTTCCTTGAAGCTCATTGTGTTTTGCCGTATAATAATTGCTTAGTTGCAGACAATGCCGAAAGCTAAAGATGTTTGATGTTATATGTTTTAAGTCCTTTTCATGCTTTTATGTGTTGTGCTTTGCCAACAACAATTGATCGGAACTGAGCCGAATAGTGACCGGTTCCAATATGAAAATCCCAAACCGAAAGATTCAGAACCCGAAAATTTCGGTTGGGTTTCGAACCTAATACCTTATTTATTTTCCGGTTCTTTCAGTTCGGTTCTTTGGTTTTGGTTATTATGTCTATTCCTATTTGTTTTCCACACATACGTGAAAATTTCCGGTTCGATTTCTAAAAAAATGCCGGATGGATTTTAAATTTTGAAACCGAAAGAACCGACCCGAAATTAGAAGAATCGGAACGATACCCAATACCCGATTGCCCAACACTAAATGAAGGCTGGACCAGGCTGATAATAAGACTGTTGTTATATTGAAACCCAAACATTCCCTAAAGAAGCTTAACGTTTGCTTCTTCTTCCTCGCGTCGCGATCTCTCTTTCTCGAACTCTTTCGTCGTGCCGTTTAATTTCACCGAAAGGTAAGCTTCTCAGGGTTTCGTTCTTCCACACCACTCTTGCTTCGCATCCCTGAACTCGTTTCGTTTCTTAGCCCTAAGTTTTCGCCATCTTCTAAGATTCGTGTCGATCTCAAATCGCAGAGATTGCTTAACCCTAATCCTCGCTGTTCTACTACTGTAGTCTGTTCTGGGGTTAATCTAGATTTACCCATTGCGTCGAGTTTATGATAGCTTCGTATAAACCCTAATTTGGGGCATTAGCCCTACTGATTCAAATGCTTTATCAACAAATAGCGAAAGTCTTAGAGAATCTTGTTCGTAGAAAGATGTTTTCTTTTATTGTTTTCTACGAACCCATCAGCTTAATTTGTTCCCATTTGATTAACTTTTTGTGAATTTGCATTTCTGTAGTAAAATGCCAAAGGTTAAGACGAACAGAGTCAAGTACCCAGAAGGATGGGAGTTGATAGAGCCTACTCTTAGGGAACTGGATGCTAAGATGAGAGAAGGTTAGTTTTGAGATATGGGTTTTGTTTTTTTTTTCAATCTCAGATGCTAAAGTTTTTATCTTTTAACTATTTTTGTTGTTGTGCAGCTGAGATGGATACACATGATGGCAAGAGAAAGTGTGAAGCCTTATGGCCAATCTTCAAAATCTCTCATCAGAGGAGTCGGTATATATACGACCTTTACTACCGAAGGGATGAAATATCTAAAGAGCTTTATGAGTTCTGCTTGGACCAAGGCTATGCAGACCGCAGCCTGATTGCGAAATGGAAAAAGGTCTGTTCTGATTCTATTCTTTAGTAAACTTTTGTTTATGCAACTTGTGTGGTTAGTTGTCTGGTGATTAATGTAGTTTTACTTTGCAATATGTCTAATATGAATTACTTTAGAGGGCTTAGGCTAGTAGTATTGACCTAGTGTACAACCGTTTTGAAGCTATATCTCCGGAATCAATGTCTAGTGCTCTAGTAAATGCATTTGCTGGCATAACCAATTAAAGCGGTTCGAGAATTGAAAGTGTTGTTTTGTTTGGTAAGGAACAAAATCTACGGTAGTTATACACCAAGAAATGCTTTTGAATTGATGTTACCTTTGTTTTTAATTTGTTAGACCATTTTCCTCCAGGCTTTGCTGAATCCTGAATAGGTTTAACATTGTCTCAACATCTTCTTGATGATGGTCTCTGTTGAATCTTATAAATAACACATTAATTGCTCTCAATTTGGATGCATCTTCGGTTTGTAGAGGCTCTCTATGGTTTGTTCATTGAGCTAGATTGTACTTTTGTTTTGTTACTAACTCCATAAACTCTCTGTTTTGTGAATTGCAGTCGGGATACGAACGTCTATGCTGCTTGCGCTGCATACAGCCACGAGACCACAACTATGGAACAACCTGCGTGTGTCGTGTTCCCAAACACTTGCGTGAAGAGAAAGCTGTTGAATGCGTTCACTGCGGTTGTCAAGGATGCGCGAGTGGCGATTAATCTTCATCGTTTTCTTCGCAGTCTATTGCTATATTCTATAGCTTAATCAAATCAGTATTCTCTGTACCTGAGACTAAAATCTCCTTGCAAGTAGCAAAACTTCTACTTATTAATAACTCTCTTATGTTGTTGAAATTATAAAAAAAAAAACGTTCCGGTTTGGTATATAATTGAGTTAAGATAATGATTCTCGGTTCGATTGGGTTTTAAAATTTGATTATCGGTTCACGTTGAGTGATGCTATTATTAGACGAGATTTAATAAATTAGTGTAATTATTAATCCTAATATGATCGAAGGCATGATCCATGGAATATGGTTTGACTTCGAATTTTATTAGTCATTACCGTTGACCTTAATTATTATTGTCCAAATTAAAATTTTAAAATTCGTTTTTGTTATTAGTATACATATATATATATATATATTTATCTTATTGTCTATATAATTATATGTTAATGCATGTGCTCGTTTTTTCATGTCAACGTATATATATAATTATGTATGTTTTTAATAAGTGTTGCATAATGTATATAGACAAATTATCGTTGCTTGTATAATTGTATATATTGTCGTCGTAAATTATATATTTATATAGTTACGTACATAACAATGCAAAAGGTGTTCACATTTCATATATATGATCGTATATTAGCTCATCATCTAAATTTTCTTTTATTTCAAATCCATTTTTTGGAATTAACTTATTGTGATTATCTTATTATTTTCTTAACTTCGAATATATGAATCTTACACAACTTAATTAATCATTTTAATCACATAACATACGTGACGCATGATCAGAAACATAAAAAGAGAGAGAGAGGGAGCATATACTAAAAGAGTAAGCAATATCGGTAAGTGGTTGGTTTAAACTTTGAACCTAACTATTATATTTACAACGTTACTCGCATTTGACGAACCAATTCCGCGCAACACAACTCGAACATGTGATTTACGCAGCTTGAATATGTGACTCGCGATGATATTTTAAATTTATTTATAATACATCAAACTATTAATAATACAAATTTACTGACTAATATAATTGTTTTTGTCAAAGGACATCTACTATATAAGTAAGGTAGACTCTATGATCCAAATTCTCAAAGTTTTGTTTCTTTCTTAATCTGTAGATTTTGCAGTTTCATATTTTTCTCATTTTGTATTTTCCCAAAGATTTCTCTCTATACACTCTTTATACTTTCTTCATATAAACGATCTCAAAATCAAGAATCTAAATCAAGAATCTAAAAGAAATGAGATCGGAACACGGTGGTGGCGACGACGGACTTCGCCGGAGAGGATGTTCATGTACAAAGAACGATTTTCTACCGGAGGAATCGTTTCAAAGCTTAGGAAACTACGTGAAAGCTCTTAAAGAAATACCGAGTAGGTTCATGGATCGTGTAATGACTCGATCACTTGACTCGGCGGAGATTCATGAGATGAAAGCTCGTAGTGGTAATGAGATGAAGAAGACGTTGACATGGTGGGATCTAATGTGGTTTGGGATTGGTGCAGTTATTGGCTCCGGAATATTCGTTCTTACCGGACTTGAAGCTCGTGAAACTTCTGGTCCGGCGGTTGTTTTGTCTTATGTTGTTTCTGGTGTCTCCGCCATGCTCTCTGTCTTTTGTTACACTGAGTTCGCCGTTGAGATTCCCGTCGCAGGTAATCAAAAAAGTTACCATTTACTTTGATTATTTGTTGTTTGTAGTCTAATGGCAAATAGTTCATTTCATTTGAGGCAAGTGCATGGTTCGATTCGTGATTGTTTGAGATAAGATAAGGGGTGGTGCAACCATTGATCTATTTGCTTTGATTCTTGTTCAAAACTGAAAATATTTTACCAAAAAAGAATGATGATAGGATTAAGCATGGGCATTTGGGTATTCGGTTCAGTTCCAGGTAAGAACTGTTCGGTTTCGGTTCTTTCGGTTTTTGAGATTTAGGATCTATTCGGTTCCTTTTGTATTTCGGTTCGGTTTCAGTTCCGGATCCAAAACTTTCGGTTGGGTTTCGGTTCCGGTTCTTTCAGTTCCGAAGTTTAGGATCCATTCAGTTCTTTTTCTCGTAACTGAAATTGAAACCGAATCATATTTTTGATTTTGTGGTGTTAAAATTCGGTTCCTAACCGGAATTTTCGGTTCCGGTTCTTTCGGTTCCCGAATTTTGGATCCATTTGGTTCTTTTTATAATTTGGTTCGATTTCAATTTCGGTTCCAAAATTTCGGTTCCGTAATTTCGGTTCCGGTTCCGTCGGTTCCAAAGTTTAGGATCCATTCGGTTATTTCTCTGGAACCGAAACCGAAACCGAAAATTCGGTTCGGTTCTCTCTGGTTCTTCGGTTCCGGTTTTTGCCCACCCCTAGGATCGTTCTAATGTTTTGTATCGAATTTTTTAACAAAATTGTCGAGTCCAATTCCGACTAGTATAAAACATTTTGGGGAAAAAAATCTAAAACTAAATCCCTATGAATTTTTTTTAGGGAGACTTACAAAAATACACCTTTGTATTGTCTGTTTTT
>OVAN01002028.1:0-36007 GCA_900406275.1 Anastatica hierochuntica | reverse complement strand
CGCTGAGGAAACAATTAATCATATCTTTTTTGAGTGCGCCTCGATTGAGCATATTTGGGACCTTTATAGAGACCGGACACGAATGGATGTGTTCCCTTCAGGTTCAATATATAAAAATATGGATTATCTCTTTTGGCGAAATCCATTGAGAAATCGGGAAGGCGATCGATCTGATCTTTTTGCGTGGCTGTTGTGGTTAATCTGGAAAGCAAGAAATCAAAAGGTTTTCCAAGGAGTCCAATTGAATGTGGACGGGATATTACAGTCTGCAGAGACAGATTTTATAGCTTGGAAGGAAGCGCAAAATTCTCCCTCTTCGGATCAGGAGCGTATTCCTGCCGAATCTTTCTGTCCGAATGGTTTAATCAGTCAGATAGATGGATCTTGGAAACAATCGGACCCTACCTCAAGAATTGGCTGGATCTGCATAGATAAGGATAATAAGGTAATCTTGATGGGAGCGAAACGTCAACGCCGAAGTCTTTCACCACTACATGCAGAATTGGAAGCTTTGTTATGAGCAATGTCGGAAATTCATAATCGAAGAATAGATTGCCATTTCTTCCAGACGGACTGCGCGGAGCTCACTAGCATTGTACAAAATCCGGAGGATTGGCCAGCGCTACATACACAGCTTCAAGAGTTCAAGCTTCTTTGTGGATTTTTCACAGATTTCTCAATAACGCACATACCGCGGACAAAGAACACTCACGCAGATCAATTGGCACGAGGATCTCGTACTTTTTTCCATGATTTTATTTTTGTAGACACAACTCCTCCGATCTGGCTTCCTTCTTCGGATGCTAGCTCATAATTAATGTGTGGTTGACAAAAAAAAAACTATATAATATAGGTCATAACTAATAAAAGTTAAATATTATAGATCTGAGAATAAAAATATCAATTGAAAAACTCGAAAATATTATATCATAAATAACAGTTAGACAAAAATATGCATTTTATAAATGTGAATATCTCTTTTTTCTAACATAATATCCTCCAATCCAAATGGTATGAAATTAAAACATATTGAAGAAACATGACGTAATGGTTTCTTAGCTATTTTATTTGCTGCTTTATTGGAATTTCTTGACACCCAAGCGAATATCACATCCTGAAATCGTTGTCACCAAAGCTTAATTTCTTGTATTAAGTTATGGAGCCCGAAATGTTGTTGCGTATTGTTGAGAATGTTCACTAATGTGATATTATCACCTTCAAAGATGCATGTGATATCCTCTAGCCGATACTTGTTTCATTGAAATTAATAACGCGTGTAATTCCAACTCTAAAGAGGTTTGAGACAATTTACTGCTTGCAACACCCGCACAAATAAACGTCCCATGCTCATCACGTATTATCCAACCAGCTTTTGCATTTCGTGATGCATCCCTAGAACCATTGAAGTTACATTTTATACATTGAGGCAGCGGCTTTTGCCATTGTGACGTCTTTGCTACCAAGGAAGAAGTTGAGAATTTTAGAGACAGGGACTTGACGTCACTTCTGCAGCATTTTCCTTAGCATATCTTAAATCTTTGGCCCAGGTATTGCTTTGTTGTTGATATACCAATATGTTTCGACTCTTCCATAATTGCCATATATGAATATCTCTAACTGTATATTTATCAAATTAGAATTCTTAGATTATATGTTCAAAATAAATGTTAATTAACAAGCAATTTCGTAGAACGTTTAATCCCTCCTAAATCCGCCTTAATCCCTCCTAAATCCGCCTTAATAATACATACCCTTCATTGAAACGTCTATGAGGTAATCTTCACGATCTATGGATGTCTAATGCGTGGAAGTAATCACCACGATCTATATACGTCTAACGCCTAGGCGGCTGCCTAAACCGCTTTTTAGAACAAATGTTGAAAGACATTCCTAGTGATTCATAAACCAAAACGCAGTTTATGTATTGAATAACTTCTTTTTTATGTATTGAATAACTTCTATATTTATGTTCTAACAAAATGATGGAGACACAAAGATTAGAAACATGAAATGAACCTAACCAACTTTGTGACGAGTCAAAAGGTAACAAAAATTAACTTGTCATCACAAAACACCATCTCGCATTAAAACCTTGGATTCTACTACACCATCAAAATATCGTGAACTCTGTTACATGATCATCATCATGTCTCTAGAGTCTACAACATCCCTTTAAGGAATCAAAGAATGAGGTTGCAGTCTAAGGAGCTCCCAAAACTGCCCAGACCAGTAGATCAATAAGCGTTTCTATCAAGACCCGTTTCAGCAACACACTGGCTGAATCTTGCAGAGACCCTCTCGCTTCCAATTCCATTCAAAGACTTGCATTTTAGATTACAAGAGCCGCCGAGAATGAGGATTACAAGTGATAAGACTTGCAGTAAAGTGAGTCGACAGAATCAGCAGTAAACTAACCTTAAACCCATTACTTTGGATTGGACTCCTTGCTTCTTAAATTGACTTACTGGTTATTCGACAAAACCGATATATATAATAGATGGTACATAATTTACTTGATTATCTATACTACACGGACCCACGTTCCACCACACATGGGACAACAATAAACCCAACGGCTGGTCCACCAAGTCTCTCGCTCATTCGGATTTGGCTGCTTAGGCGCACCAGGTGAAGCAAACGCAGATGTCTGTCTTAGGCATCTTATGCACTGCAACCAAAAAGGCAACCATGTTACAAGGTGTAAGAGAATAACTCTACTTGATTATCACATTGTACCAGGGGAATGCATGAGCCTAACCTTGTACCAAACTCCGTCAAGACCAGTTTTCCATGTGGCGGTGACAACATCCCTACGAGAACCCATGATACCAAGATATGCACCCAAACCCACAGAAGTATTTGACCCAAAAGCAGCATCTCTTTCAGACATTCTGCGTTTTCTTGGCCAAAGACTTTGGACTCTGTTGTATCCATCACTGATTCCTGAAAAGTTCGCATCAGCTAGATCCAAGGAATGACTTTGCTTAAAAGTATCATCTGACGGGAACATATCCTCAGGCTCTGACCCAGGACCACCAAACAAATTTCTTCTATGCCATTCTTCGGATGGCGGATGAAGCTCCAACTCCCGGAGTAGAAGACCAGCAGCATCAGCTCCTCTTGGACGAGGCATGTTCTGTTGGTTAAGTTTTTATTTTTAAAAAGAAAAAGAAAAATAAATACACATGAGAAATAAAAGAGAGCTCAAAAGTTCTAATTTCATACTGTAATTCACCATACACTAATAAGAACGAACAAATAAACAGCTTATAGAGACAGGATACCTGCATATGCGGTCCAAGAGCCGCTTCTACCACCTCAGGCAATACAGTGTAATTTCCGTCAATATAGTGCAGTCGAACTTGGATGTTTCCACTACCTACCTGTGAACCAGGCAAGGGATGCGCAAGGCTGGCTGTTCGCTTGCAGAGATCCGTTAGTATAAGGAAAAGAACTCTCACCTGGATGATCAGAAGAATTACTAGTCAGCTTAATCTTGCCATTAAAAGGATCTTTCTAGATTATTGAACTATCAACCATGCATTTTTTCTTCGTTTCAAGATTTACAACGTTTATCATATTCACACAGTTACAATCCCGATCAACAGACCCAGGGTTCCCATTATTCTCACTCATCCATACTGGTCAGCTTAAGCCTCTATTCTTGAGGTAACAACAAAAGGGTTCCACAGATAATTGTATACAAGTATCAGATGAATACAGGTATTTACCTCCTCAAAAGTATATCCCTGGCCGGCATTTCCAGAACCGACCTTTTGACGAGCAGAAGTTTCATCAATCCCTTTCACTGCAGCACCCAACTGGGAATTCCGGAATCCTTGGGCTTCCTCTAACCTGTTCAAGCTATGGGTTGGTTTATTGACCTCTTCCAACTTGCTGATAGCCCCCGTTTGAAGCTTTTGTGAACTAACATCAGTATTTCTCTGAGTTCGTGAAGCCTGTAACCGCTGGACATAACAGAAGAGCAACAGCTGACATAACCGATGAAGGAAATGACAGTCCCCAATGAGCCGAACAGCAGGCGTTCCTGGAAATGTTCCTGTGTTTATGCTTATTGGCATGAAGGTAGCTGAACCACTTATTGAGCTCGCAGAAGAGTTTGATACTCCATCATTTGAGCTACTAATTTTTGCCATGGCACCCTGCATCCAAGCTTGTATTTGTGTGCTTCCGCTGGAGTTTGCAGGAGTAGTAGTAGATTGGCCTGCTGCATGGTTCAATGGCTTGTCAGGCAAAACTGCAAATAAAAAGAGTTCGGATATCCCTCAATTGCATCCCTACGAGAGACAGGCCATGCCCAACAGCAAAGATAACCAACTGTACCACCCATTACCTATGTAGAAAAAATCCTGGACTATATGCTAAAGTTTATAAACAAGATTATAGACTTCAGACGCACATATCATATTCATTTACTCTAGGAAAAAACCTTTGGTTTGTATCATCACTAATCCACAAGACAATGCTGTCTTTTATCGCTATGCACCCACCCCCCATATGTCATGCTGGAGTAAGTTAGGGCACAACAAAATAAACAGCAGACTGACCCTGGGTTGTTGCAGGAGATGATGCATTTTGTGTGGGACTGGTAACCATGTTACGATTACTGCCAGTTCCAGCTGTAGCAGCATGGGTCGCAAGTGTACGACAAAAACTCGCATAGCGTCTTAACCGTGTAATGAAATGAGAAGCAAGATCAAGAACAGCATCCACATAAGCCTGTATAAGAAACGAACAGGAATTACAGAAAAAGGAGGAAAACTAGCAACAGGGCACTAAAACTAGTATAACAAGATAGCGACATTGTCTTTTCATATTCAGTCATAGGTGATTTACGATCAGAAAAGGCTATGTTGACTTCATAGAACAATACCTAGCATAATTCACCAACTTAAATTCTATATTTGCAAAATTGCCAGATCTAACACAAATACAGCGTGTCTCGGCTGATTGTAAGAAGCAAGAAGTAAGATCCATAAGCAAAACAAACCCAGCAAAGATCAAATAATTCTTTTTTGGTCAAAGGGATCAACAACTCTTTAAATGAAATCATTGCATGAATCCCCATCCTTCAATCTCATGTTTCATAAAAGAATAGCCTCTAATGCAAACGGCCATCCTCAGACGTGGAGGTAGAGATACCTGAATACTGGAAACAAGATCAGGATCAACAGCCATTGCCTCAGGATTGATGCCTGATATGGTCTCCCCATCTGAACGCCATGGCTCAAAAACCAATGCAGAAGGATTCACAAGAGCTGATTCGATTCCTTTCCCCAGCATGTCCAACAACAATCTTGCTTGCATATCTAAAACCATGGCTCGAACCTCCTGAGCATTGGTTCCTTCAAGCAACCGACATTTGATCCTGTCTAGATTCTGGAAACCATAAAATACAAACAAGTTCTTACCAAACAGTGGAACCAACCAAATTGGAAAGAAAGTTCGAGTAAAATACAAAGCATCACAAGAGGACAATAGGAATCAGCATCTTGGAATCAGAAGCAAAGTATCCATATTGCTACAAAAATAATCCAAAATCACCTAACTACAGGAAGTGTTCTCTTTCTGTTTCTGTTTGTTTGTCATGCAGATGTATAAAGCTACACCATCTTAGAGTTGAATTAAAAAACAAACACAAAATAGGCCCTACCTGCTTATGTACTAGAGTATAGAAGTAATTTTTTTAAGGTAGAAATAAAGAAAGTTTTACGAAGAAATATGAATGGTACCAAAACCAATCAATTCAAACCTTTTAACAGGTGAAGAGATAAATAAGTTGGGTACGAGTTAGGAAAAACATACAGGACCATATTGTTGTCTGTGCTGTGTTGAGGGAAGGGAGTGAAAATCAGCATCCATGACAGCAATCACGCTGTTCAGTGAAACTGGAATAATCAAGAAAAGAAATTGTGTCACCCGATGCTTTTCACCATATCGTTCAGACACAGTATACATGTGAAACCACTAAGATCTATATCATTCAAAGCTTATCACAAAATCATATTTTCGAAGTATACTACTATCTTTGTATAACGCAAATAAACAAATAGAAAATAGGGTCATTGAATTGTTTTGAGCTACTAACAACTAGAAATCATTGCAAAACTATAATATAAAATGAGATTATTTTCTAAATAAAACTAAACTATGGCTGTTCCAAAACTAAAAGGCAGCTGATTTCTGAGTGCAAAGACTAAACACTAACAGCAATGAAATTAAAAAACTAATGAGCACCACAAATTATACCAATGCCATCTTCTGCAGCACTCTGTGTACAGCCAACTGCATCCCACCAATCAACTCCAACCAAAAGACTCCACCAGAACCTATTCAAAAAAAGGTGCACCGTCATGTCCATGCCCACATATCAATCAATTCAACCATATAAGTTCCTCTGCAAGCAGATACGAGAAATTACACACCTCTCAGCAATTGCCCGCTCCCATGTTGATTGATCAACCTTTGACTGGTTGCGGGGAAGGGCAGGAGGAAGAACACGAATGATTTTCAACATTGCACAGTCCTTAGCAGGGTCATGCCATACAGAAGCCGAGCAGCAGCTTGTTGGAGAAAACGCGGGTGCAGCAATTGCTGAACCAACATTTATTTGATAGTTTTCAACTGGTGAAAATGTTGGACCAGAAAAGATATGAACTCCACCACGAAGAAAAGCAATCGCAATTTCACCGCCATGAGCAGAATAGACAATTCGTGCAAGTGTGCGAATATCACTTGGCAAATCAAAAGGGTCAAAAACAACCTTGTTAGCCTTGTCATCACCAGAATCAGGCTCCCTTTGGGCATCTGCACTGGATCCTGCTGCATCTGCTTGATGATTATTAAAATCTTTTGTCGGTGGTATGCTCATATCCACTCTGGATACCCAGACAGTTTGTGTAGGGACCTGTCCACCAAAATTTGAAGTTGGGTTCCCAAATATCGGATGCAGTACAACAGGTTGAACACTTGATTCCCAGCGCTGAACTCTCCAGCCTGTGATTGAAGGACCTTCATCTGGATCATACGGGGACATGTACTGCCCTGCAAATGTAGGTAACAATAAATATGCATCTTGGGAACATAAATACAGATGTATTCAACTAATATCCATTTTAAGGAAGACCGAACCTGTTGTGATTCAACACACGTAAGAAAATTACCATTTTTTCGTATGGAAATTCAGCTCTTCAATATATGAGCATTTCTAAATGATAGGCCAACAACTCAATGTAATACTCAAAATGTTTATTCTGTCACAGATACAGTATGAGGTTCGGAAAAGGATGAGAACAATACCCTCAACTATAACAACTGCAATCACTGAACCACCACGAGTTGGATCAAAAGCAACAGCTGTAACTCCAGAGCCCCATGTAGTGGTTGCTGCAGACTGAGCTGCCGCCTCTGGACTTACATAAGCAGAAAAATTGGAAACTGGAGAGCAGCTAAGCGAGATAGCATCACTGGAGTCTTGATCTGTGGGCTTCTTCCCTTGCTTTATCTCGGATATCAAGTATTCTTGCCAGTTGAACAAGTAAGCAGCTAAAGGAGCAAACCCTGTCCAATAAGAGGAACCAAGGGATGGTGGCACACGACTGCCTGTAGAGATTTTTGGAGTTGCCTGGAGTCCATTACCAGGGCCAGGGGTCACTTCCCATACTACAATTGTTGAGGGATTTACAATTGGAACCCCTGCTACATGCATGGCACCACTGTCTGTTATGATAGCATCAGCAGCCATAATCCCACTCGGACCTGCACCTAAAAGACCTTTCTTTGTACTAAACCACTTTGGTGCAGCGCCTCCATGGTTAGAAGGCCACTGTGACCAATGAAGTTGAACAGAGCCCGATGAGAAAACAGAGCATACACAGAGAAAGTTGGGCCAGCGAGCTGCAGCAATTGGTCGAGAATCAAAACCGTCACAGAAAGTTGATAAAATTAACCAATGCCATAACATGAAGAGCATAACACGTGGCATTGATCTTGTCTTTAGGGCGTAATTCCAAAAATACGTCAATAAAAACTAGGATATGAGAGGTGAAAACCTGAACTTTCGGAGCTCTGCGAGAGAAATTTCTCCTCGAAAATTGACTTTGAATTTGTACCAGAACTTGGCTTGGAGGACAACCACCTATACTGATTTCCGAGAAGAAAGAAAACACAAACAGAATAAATTCCCTAGGATAAAACTAGAGAAACAAACTGATGGGTTGGGGCAGAAACAACATCATATCAGTCCTACAGATCATGCACATTGCAATGGCAGTATTATCATCTATTACTTATTACTTATGTTTTCATGCTGATAATTATAGAAATGTATCTGAATAATGCAATTGGAAGATCTTTTAGGAATCTGGTAATGTTGCAAACAGGGCTAGGATAAAGTTGGGACTTCCAGGAAGCTATTGTTCTCCATCCCAGTTCTTCCAAGATGTAGAGACATTTCAGGTTCAATAACTCACGATTATTGCATACCCTACCCCCGGTACTCATATAAGGAGACAAACATGTCGTGCAAATGAGTAAAAAAGTTAAACTACATACTGGAGAAGCCCCCGCCAACCACTTTGTAACAACAGCAATGTCCTGACGCCATTCATGCTCACACTGCCAGGAGGTAGCATCGTGCACTAGATTAGCTGAACCCTGAAAGACAAATCCACTTAAAAGATCAACTGAGGTCATAGTAAAAACATCTTGTGCAACATTATAAGCGTGAATCAAAGGGTAAATCCCACTGACCACGAGCGCTAACCTGAGTAGGCTGTGTCCAGATAGTTATCCGTCCATGAAAATTGGCGATGAGTAACGCACGAGGACAAGAAGTGGGAGACCAATCGATAAATTGGACAGAATCACGAGGAGAGTCTAGAAGAACAAAATCTCATCATAACCAATTATAAACCTTGAATCAAAACTCTCTAAGCAAGTGAAATGAAAATACCAGCCACAACATTAAACACAGCACACTCCGTTGGACGCTCCGGTATTAAGATATGTATTGGGATCCAAAAGGGTGGATTTGCCTTGGAGCTACAAGAGACGAGAAGAGTTAAAAGTGAAGGAAACCAAGACTTCCCAGAAAATTTCAATGAAGCAAACCTTGGAATCCGAGCACAAGTTTCAGAAGCGCAAGCTATAGCGTTCAATTTGCCACACCAAGCAACGGCACTGGCGAAACAAAAGGGAAAAACTGATGAATTTTCCGGTAAATTGAAAAACTTTAAAGATGGAGAAAAGAGCAAAGAACCTGAAGTTACGGCAGAGTTCAGGGACGCTCATCTTGTGAAGCAAATTGGAGTTGGGTTGTTTAAGCTTGACGCAGAAAACAGTGGCTGGACTCACATGATCAACCTCCATGTGATCGTCTTCTTTATCTCCGTCTGATGATTTCTCGTCGGCGACAATTGGATCTGTAGATTCAGCTTCCTGGTGCTGCTTCTGCACTTGTTCGTCTTCGTCTTCTTCTTGTTGTTTATCTGCTTTGTCGTCAGGAGCAGTAGCCTCGATGTTTCCTCCAGCCAAAGAAACTTCCGGCTGTTGCTGATTCATGTCAGATGAGAAAGCAACAAAACCCTAATCTTTTTATAAAAAATCAGAATGACAAAAAAAGTCGCGAGTGAAGGCGACAGAAAGCACTGTGCGTAGAGAGAGAGAAACAGCTAGTGGGCTTGACGAGACTTAGTGCGTAGAAAATTCCAAAAATCTAAAATTTGAAAACTTTTTTCTTAGGGTTTGCGATCGTCACCGTCGTTCGTCGACGGGATGAAGATAAACCAAAAAAAATGGTCAGTGCAAGAGTGATTTTATTGGCTTTTTTTCATCCCCTATTGCAACTTTACTCTTTTTTTCCGCTTCAAGTTATTACCCAAAATTTATTTTCTGTGCCACCTTAAAAGAGACTAGTTTTGAACGAATGAGTGTAATCCTCCAATTTCCCAAAGGTTATCGATAATATGGGAGCTCACACTTTAAAAATTGTTACTGTTGACTCTTTTAAAAAATAATTTACTGTGAAAGCTTTGGTTTTTAAAATTGTGGTTGTGAATTTTAAAAATATTAAAATCATAAAATAGAGACTTTAAAAAAGTAATTTAACAGGAGCAAAATAACTGAAATATACTGTGAGAAAATTAAGGAAGACTTTTAAGGCCATTAAAGTTTTAAAGTGTGATTATTAAAAAAAAACTTTAAAGACTGTAATAAAATATAAAGTCTTCACATCCAATATGTAATCAGGTCCATGATTTTTTAACCAAACTATTCATTTTTGGAATACTCAACAAAACCATCACTACAAAGAAGCATGCCTTATCCTAACCACTTTTTTGTCCAAATTATTGGTCAAAAAATTAGCGATAATTTTTTGACCATTATTTAAATAAAATACAAAATGGTCAGAAAAGGTCAAAAGTTTTTCAACCAAAACTTTCATCAGAAACAAGTCTAAACGTTTTGATTATTTTTTGACCAAAATTAATAAATATAAATTTGGTCAGTAAGTGGACGAAAACTTTTAACCACATTAATTGATCAATAAATATTGACCAATTTTTGAAAAGATATTAGTTTACAAAAAAAAATTGAAAAGATATTTCGTCAAAAGTTTTCCAAAACTTATAACAGTTGTTTCCACCCATTTACATCGATCAAATCATGTATCAGAGTTTGTCGGCTTGTAAATAATTTTAATCGGTCAAAAAACATCAATACTTTCTGACCAAAAAATTTGGTCAAAAATGGATTTGATTTTTGACCAAATTACGACCATTTTTGTTGGTCAAAAACCTGTCGACAATTTTCCAAACCTTGCCTATAAATACCATCCAAAGAAGAATGATCTTTCATACCTAACTTTGTAACAATTTTTCATACTCTCCAAAGAAAAAAATTGTCAAACACTTTTAATACGCTTCGCCAGTGGATGTATAGACAACGAGATCCATCGACAGGCGAAATTACGACAGAATTTTGAGAAGGCTTTACAGATTTTATGCGATTCGCATCAAATCAGTCAATTACTCTTGAAAGCGGTAAGATGTTTTGCTCTTGTATTCGATGCAATAACAATAAGTTCATTGAGAGTAGTCTGTTGCAAGAAAATATAATAAGAGAAGTTAACTTGGCAGAACATTCGGTTGAAGCTCCTATTTTGGTTGACTTGGAGAATCAGACAGTAGAACCCATGATAGAAGTTTAAGACGAAGAACTTGATGAATTTGAAGCGAATGATGACTCAGCCCCCTCTGAATACTCCTCTGATTCAGAATAAAGTTTTCTATAATAAAATATGATTGTCCTTTGTAAAATATATTAGTCAAAAACTAAGTTTTTGTAAAAATTGTTGTAATATTAAAATTATGGTATTTTTTTTTACTATTTTCATGTTTTTATTATTCTATGTAATCCTATTTTAAAAATTTGGAAGTAACTATTACATATTGGTTTGCAACCCAATTAATGAAAATACTACTTGAGAATTTATTAAAATTGTAATTAAACCTTAAACTTTATAAAAATACACTTAAATTTATTTGAAAATCCTATATGATTTTACTAAACACACGTGTAGATTTAAAATTTATAAAAGTTTATTGACCAAAATATTCACAACATCTTTATTTCTTTCGGCTACAACATCTTTATTATCAACCTACAACAACATATTTCATTAATTAACATCTTTAATATTCACCAACTACAATCGTCTTTAAGTTCGACTTTCCCATTGAAACTAAACCTAAGATGCATCGCCGCATCAGAGAAGCTGACATCACCGACTTTGCCTCCTCTGCATCATGTCGAAGACGAATAAGTGACGGACTCTGTCGGCCCCAGTCGGAGGAGCACGTCGAACCCTAACCCTCTCCTCCTCTCTGCATTGATTCAATCCTGTCTAGCCGTCGGAGATCTCGTTCACCCATAAACAAAACTCAATATGGCGATTCATTCCCTTCAGTTTTCATGGATCCACGAAGGTTTGTACTTAATTTATGTTTAAAGTAGATAAGTATTCTTATCCATAGATAGAAACTAACCACTACAAGCATTGTAGACATTTCAGATCAAATGTTCCAATGAACAAAGGTTCCTCCAGAGCTGCTACAATAGAGGGGCCACGAGCTTTTGCCGGAAGACAAATCGGAGCTCCAATTGGTCGTAGCCTTCCGGCGAGATCATGACAGAAGGTATTTTTTAATCTATAACAAACCTGTTTTAACTTCATCCACTGATTTTGGCTCTAAAAATAAACTGTTCTTTGAAGAGAAAATGAACAAAGTCAATGTTAAAGTTTTGAATCATGGGTTTTGTGTTGCTACAAGTTTGATGGGTTTGCTTATTTGAAGAGGTTTATCTGCAAAGTATGTTGCTTTTCTAAAAAGGATTTGCTTTTTTTGTTAATACCAACACCGTGTTTCACGTGTGATACACTACATTTGAAGTTGTACATAGGCTGTTTGAAAGAATGTCTAGAGTTTCTGACATTTGCAAATTGTCCATGAGTTATTTCTTTGAAAGAATGTGTAGCTTTATCAGGAATTTATATCAAACTGCATATTGAAACTAAAAGAGTTATAGTCGGTGTCTAAAAATAATTCTAGTTAGTTTTGTTCGTTCCTTGTCGTAAATAAATAAAAAATGAATAACTTTTCTTAGAATTTTATGCGTAACGGTTTAACACTCATTTCGGGTTTAAGATATAATGTAACATATAACTTCTAAAAAAAACATGGTAGTATAATATGATTGAGTTGAAGTTAAACACTAACATAACTTCTGACTTGTAAAAAAACATGGTTGTTTATTATGATTCAGTTAAAGTCTTTTTCTCATAAACCATATGCCATTGTTTTTGCTACGTCTACTCTTTTTTCATAAACCACATGTCATTGCTTTTGCTTCTCTGCTTTCAACGTGCCTCACCTATGCAAGAGTGATTAATTCTTGGAGAAATTTTTTTTTGCATGTGTTTTTGCTTTCTTTTTAGAAAATTCCATTTGTTTGTCTGTGTGAGTTTTAAACTCTATTATGTTGTGTGTTGCTTCCACGTTTGTAATTGATTTCATTCTGGTGAGTAGAGTGAAAGCATAAGGGAGTTTATAATAATCTTTGAACTTTGTAAGATCAGGTTATAACTTTTTTATAATACATTTAATAAGTTGTTTAGATTTTGAAGTTATAATATAACTTTGTTTGCATAAATTTTTAAGTTCAGGTTTTATTATTCATTATGATACTTACAACATTTTGCTTATTGGGATTGTAGGTCTAATGGGATATGCACAATGGCAAGCAAATGAAATGGGAACGGGTATTGCCCCTTATGTACCTCATAACGAGTTCCAGCCAACGTTTCGTCATTCTGATGCACCTGAGAACTCTGCTCCGGAAACGCAGCATTCTGCAGCTTACTCTCAAATGTCGTTAGACGATCTCCTAATGAGTGATGGTCGAGGTGAGCTCACGGAATTTTCACCAAAACGAAAAGATGAAGCAACATGGTTCAAGTATGACACGACACTGACGAAGTCTGTTCTACAGATGATCAAAGGAACTTTACGTGATATGACTCTAACTTACACAAAGCTGGCACGGAATGTCAAAGACTCTTGGTTTAGTTCATTTGCGGTATGATTAATAACAATTGTTTTTTCACTTTAGCTACCAGAAAGACACAATCTAGTGATGATGTTGAACTCTTTTTTTTGTAGCAACAATTCAATTGGGATCCAACGATTTTAGCAGTCTTTAGGATGCACTATGACTTCATGGCGCAAAAGGTTTTTGGGAGTCAAGTGTACGCTTGGAAAAAAGATTGGAAAAATGGATTAGAGAATCCAACTTGGATGGAAGATAAAGTCTGTAATAACTACATCACCTAATGGCAGTCCGAGAAGGCGAAGGAAACATCGTTGAAAAACACTAAGAATAGGAAGAGTGATCGTGAAGGTTATGAGTCAGCCTTACATACCACATGATCCCGGTCTTATGAAAGAGAGTACGAGGAGATGGTACGTTTTTACATAGAAATTTCATTGAATTGACATAATTTCTTATTGCATAACTTGAAGTAGATAGGTTATTACAAATTTGATTTGCGTTGAAAGTTATTGTTTTTAGGAGTCTGAAGCTGCTATTTACAATAAAATTAGTTAGGCAAATTGTGAAACTAGTCTCAGCTCTTCTTTTTTCCTTATGATAGCCATGAATCATCAGTTTATGTGTTAGTGCTTATATATCTGGACATCTTTTATGCTAGTGATCAACCAACATGTTCTTTATTTTTACATTGAATTTGGCAATCCAAAATACTATCTTATAGCAAATATGGACGTAAACATGATGCAAGTAGAATCATCTATCTTGTACTTGCACGATGTGGTTATAGATTGTTCACTTGTTTGTGTTAGAGTAATCATTATTGTTTGCGTTACTGTTTATATCTCTGGTTAAATTCAATGTATTTTTCTGTTTTCAATTTCTTTATGTGTAAATGTAGACATCCTCGAACGGTGGAGTTCCACCAAATATGCTTGATTTCCTTGAGAGAGTTCACCGAAGCAATAAAACGAAACTTTTTGTTGACAAAAAAGTTGAGAGTATTTTCGACGCGATGAAAAATAAAGTTGACAAGGTGTTTTCTGACGAAACACAAGATGGTGAAGAAGGGACTTACACACTTTCGAAAGTACAAATCAACGATCTTGTTAGTCAGGTAAATTTGTGATCATTAACCACTTATTTTGATTAATTATCAAAGTTTCTCATATGTGTTTTGAAATATATATTTTATATTCTAGGAAGCGCAAGTTGTTCGAGGTCGCCGCTACGGGTTCAACACTCTTCCTGGTTATGGTGTGGTTTCCCCAAAGATTTTCACTTCTCAAGATCAATCTATGGTGGAGGAGTTAGGAACCACTAAGGCGAAGATTGCGGAAATTGAGAAAGAGCAAAAAGAGTATGCATGACAACTTAAGGCATTACAACAAATGATGTATGACCAGTTTCCTCACGTAGCTCCCCCTCCTCCACAGTGAATCAATGTTTTTGATTTTAGTTTGTGTAATATGGGTTATATAATTAAATCTAGTGTAGAATATTAACTTTAAGTAGTATGTTAACTTAAGCAGTGTATAATTAACTTCGATCCAAAAAAAAGTTGTAAGTTATGTCAAACAACATTGAACTAATTTGAATCTGGTTTGTATAATATAATCTATTATCTAATTTCATTTTTTACTATTTCAATTTAGTTTTCGAAATTTTATATTTAGGATGCTTCTATTTTATTTATTTTTAAAAATGTCGTCAAGAACTGGTCAAAAAATTTCCGCAGTTGTTGACAATTTATTGAGCAAACTTTCTGACTATTTTATGTTCATTTTATGATACAACATGTGGTTGATAATTAGTCAAAAATGTATTGACTACTTTCTGACCACATTTACTGACAACAAATTTTTGGACAAAAAATTGTCAAACTAATATTCTGACTAATTTATTCTCACTTTTCGATGAAATATTTTGTCAGAAAAGGTCAAAAAATTTTGACCATTTACAGACGAAGCTAAATTTCCGTCCAACAGTTTCTGACCTTAATTTTTGGTCAATAATTTAACAAAATTGTCTGTTTTTTACCAATTTATTACCATACTAGCGGTCAAAATTTAATTTTTTCTTTGTAGTGCATTAAAATGGCATTTTCCAAAAAGACCATAAAAACTAAAGTCATTGAAACTTTTTTTCACCAGTCATTGAAACTAAATCCTAAACTTCATGAGATACCAAAGACAAAGAAACTCACAACGTCTCTCTCTCTCTCTCTCTCTTGTGAATAGAAACAGTAGCTTGAGATTTATTTTGTCTTTGATCTGGCGGTTCTCATCGAGGTCGGAGGACTGTCATCATGCATCTTATATTCTATTTTCCTTACCTCTTTTCTGCTTCATCCTTCCAATATGATTGCGATCATGAGGTTTATTTTCTATCAGAGATGTGTGGGGTTTGTTGTAAAATCCGTCTTCATCCTTAGTGGAGGTGACTACTGGTATAACGGTGAGGATGAGAGGAGAAAATTTCGAGGATTTGGGGTAACGATTATGTTTCTTTTCGGCGAGATATGAGTTTCGATGGTTCAATTCTAGCTTTAGCTTGCGTAGATGAGTTTATGCGTCTTCATTCCACTAGTCTCTCATTGGTATGTTTTTTCCTCGATGTCAGATTTGTGTTGAGTTTATGTTTAGTTTAAAATAGGAGAATCAGTTCTTCTATAGCTACATGGAAGGTTTTTTTTGCTTGTGCAGTTTTGATAAGTGGTGGTCTTCTTCGGGTTTTCATTCAGGCATTCTTGATTGAGATTCGATGGCTGGTTCT
Source organism: Anastatica hierochuntica (assembly GCA_900406275.1). NCBI lineage: Eukaryota > Viridiplantae > Streptophyta > Magnoliopsida > Brassicales > Brassicaceae > Anastatica > Anastatica hierochuntica. The sequence continues at coordinate 19,603 of OVAN01002028.1, read as the reverse complement.
TCGCTTACTCTTTTACACCTTTTGGTTTCTCTTCTCTGGCTTGGCCTGGGGATGATTCCGGTTGGTCGAGGCACTCCCTTGTGTTTTTATTTAGAATTTCTCAATGGATAAAGTTATGGATTCACAGAGTTGTGCTGGCCCTCGGTTGAAACCTAAGGTTCAGCAGGATTTCTTTGGAAGTTATGTGGAGCCTTTCTCAGTTGCATTGGGTTCTATGGGTGTTGTTTGCCAATCTCATTCCTCATTGGTTGCTCGGGTTGTGGAGTTTTCGTGTTCATGTGGCTTTGTCTCATCGGAGCAATGTAAGGAGTGGCAATTAATAAAATTAAAGAGGCCAAGAATGTTTTATCGCGTATTTATGCTTCCGTTTTTCGTAGCTCTACCTTTTGTTTGTTTATGCCTTTTTCAGTTCACTTGTAATTGTATCTTGATTCTCCATAATATTATGTTAGGCTCAGTTTTCGGTATCTTTATCGACTCTTGACTCCGGGATTGTAATATAAAATCGCCGACTTTATGGCTCCGGAAAGGTGGCAACTTTGCGGACTTTGTGTATTTCGCTGTGTAATTTCCTCTTTGGTTCGATAATAAAATCATTTAGATGGGAAAAAAATCCTAAACCTAAAAATTAAATTTTAAAAACTATAAATTAAACATTTGCAAAATATTTAACTCAAACATTTTCAAGTCATTTTTAATGTTTGTGGTATCTTAGGAATATTAATCTAAAAAGTAGTAGTCCCTCTGTTTTGTTTTATACAACGTTTTAGAACTTTTTTGTCAAAATAGTTGTCGTTTTCCTAAATTTTATGCAACATACAATGATTTTAGACTTTATCTAGCTTTAAAGAAATTTTCCAGTCAATAATTTTAAAGTTTCAGAGAAATCTACGTTTTACAAGACGACCATTTTCAGTCAAATAAAAATTTAATAATGTCAAATACAAATTAATTATAAATTTTCAGCACCCTCCACTATCCATTTGCTATTTTTATAATCCACGAGACTCATTCACTAAAAACAAAAAATGAAGAGACCAAAGAGAAAAATGATCTATCGGTTTACTAGAGTTGTTATCGTGTCAGTTGGGATTTTGATTAGAATAAATTGTTTTTTGTGATGAATGAGAACTTTTTTCAAAACAACTGAAGAAGCTATAATCGAAATGTTGAAGATTTATCTCCTGCATTTTTTTAAAATTCAGTTATAATTTTATTGCATCATTGTAAGTTATTTCACAATAACAAATATGTGAAATTATATTTTATAATTTCACGTTTCTATTTTTTTATATTATTCATTTGTTTCATACAATTTTTTTATAGAATTTTAGTACTAACAAAAAATATTACTCTAAAATTTTTGATCATGTTAAATTTAAGATCTATGCCATCTTCGATTACTTTTGATAATTGATTTTCGTAGATATTGTAAGTAGTATTTTATCATTTTAATTTGATATTTTTTACAACGTTAAAATAATTAAGTAACTAAATATTTTTTTGTCTTGTTGCTGTTGTTAAAGTATTTAGTTAAATTCAAACAATAAAATAAACATAATTTTTTTTTATTCCATTTAAAAAATTACTAATAAATAATAGATTTATAAAAAATGTGAACAAACAAAAAACTCCAACAACAAAGTCAACAATTTTAGATAAATTCATGAAGATGATGCTAGTGTATCTATTACACATACAACGAGTGAAACATCACAACTTATTTGGAGAGGAAGACGATCTTCTCTATCAAGAGTCGATCTTTTCATATATGAGATTATATATTTGTTTGATCTTCCAACGCTTCAAGAAGCAAATACTTGAGTTGCATTACAAAGAACTCAAGAAGAAATGTCTTTTGTACATTCCCAAGGAATAGGAGGAAGAAGCTAAGACAAATGAAATTGTCAAGAAGAAGTTGGAAAAGGTCATTTCTCAACGGGACAAAGTTGAGAAGAGCATGAGGGACAATGGTATCCCGACAACTAGAGCTATTGAAAAAACTCTAGAAAAAAGCAATGATGAGGGAAGGTTTATAATTCTATGTGCTCTTAAGAATTACCATTTTGAGGATGCTTTGGCGGACACTGGTGCTAGTTAGAATGTCATATCACTAGATCGTGTGAAAGAATTTGGATTTCAACACAAGATCAAGAGAGGAGTGGATCCCATCTTACTTGGGGATGCATCTAAAAAGACTCATATGGGAAGGCTAGAGAACATTGAGCTAAGGGTGAACAATACACTTGTTAAGTGTGACTTCGTGGTAGTGGATACTAAATCCTACCAAGTCAAATTCTCATCGATCTTAGGAACGCCATTCCTCCTCACTACCGAGGCCTCAATAGACTTTGATACTAAATGGCTCATTTTGAAAAGAGTTGATGAAGGATTATCCTACCTAATGCTTAAAACCAAGAGAGACAAGCTTTTTGTGGTACAGTTTACCTAAGGGAACCAAGGAAAAGGGATAGGATTCAATAAGAAATAGTCTATGAGAGTTTGGTGAAGGATGGAGTTTGGAATTTGTTTCATGAGGAAGACCTCAAAGGAGATGTGCCCCACGAAGATTTAGGCATGATAAAGGATAAAACCAACGCTCAAGGGTCAATCCTCAGAGCTAACTACAATCCCCATTTCCACAAAGGCAAGGGAGTGAAAAACTTCAACAAGATTAAGGAATGGATGATAAGGAAGTCTCCAAGAGGACCTAACCATGAAGAGGGGATCCTTAATCTCACCAACTAAAAAAGAAGAAGAACAGTCAAACAAATGACCTTAAACAAGCGCACTTGAGAGGCAATCTCATACATATCCTTTGTAAATATTTCTTTTTAAGTCTTTAATTTTCATGCTTTTAATTTCAATAATGATGATTATGTCTTGGGAAAACCTTGTTCCGAAGATATTCTTTTGCTCTAAGCTTAGGTACCAAGGGAAAACCTATCAAAGAAAGGATCAAAGTCAAAATGGAGTGATGGATGAACAGTTCCAACAAGTTACCATGACTTGATTTAATAGCATTCCTTTGGCTAAGGTAAGTTCTTTTGAATTTGCATTTCACCGCCTTAAATGAATTTCAAGAGTGAACTTGCAAAAAGCTTGATTTGGGAAAATTAAACCATTTTTGATCCATTTAAAAACCTTTGGTCCTAATATTTCAAAAGTTAAACTTGATTTTCCCTCCAAAATTGGATTTAAAGATTTTAAAGGTGATTTTGTTAAACTTTTGCAAAATGGTCATCAAAAAAAATTTTAAGGACCACTTTTGCAATTTTTGGAAATTCCACCAACTTGAACACTTGAACTTTGGCACATGTTGTGTGAAAAGCTAGAACTCTCTCTCTCTCTCTCTCTCTCTCTCTCTCTCTTAGCTTGAACCATCGACATTTCCATCTTTTTAAGCTAAGTTTTTAGTGTTCTTGAGAGCTTTAAGAGAAACCTTGAGAATTTTCACAAGAATCATCCATTTTTTCAAGCATTTCACAAGCTCTGTACTTCTCACGTTCATATTTGCATCAAGAAAAGAAAGGTATGGATAAAAACTTCTTCTCTTCTTGATGATGATTTTCGAATTTCATGAGAAGAAGTGAGTTAGATGTTATTTGCAAGTTATCTTGGTAGCTAGAGTTTAGTTGTTGAGTTTTCATGGATTAGATCTTCTTAAAATCAACTAAAATTGCTTGAATCATGGATTGCTCTTCTTGATGAATAATGCTAATGAATAGTGTTCTTGAGAGAATTTTGGGGAAATTAGTTTAATTGGTTCGTATGTTGAATTCATTGTACATATGCTTGATTTATATGAAGAGTTCAAAGAGTTTACAATTTTTGAATGATGTCCTTTGACGCTTAGAATTTTCGATTTTCATGAGCTAAAAATATTGCTTTTGAACCTTCATTTAAGTTGTCATTGCATTTTTATGTTGATAAGAAGCTTGCTTAACTTGTTATTCATTGTTGAAAACGTTGAGTATTGTTTATTAGCATTAAATTTGGGTAAATTATATTAAGTGCATACTTATCCGAATTTAGTAAAGGCCTTTGAATGTTTCATATGGACATTCTCTTGGTGAATCTTATAGACATCTTAATCAAGACATATGCATCATTCGGTTATTTGTGAAATCTTAAAAATGCTAAGCTTAGGAGTGGCCAAATATTTTGATGATTTTTGAAGAAAAATTTCTATCCATGTGCATCATTTTGATATGACATTTAGATTGAATTTTTCGGTTAAGGAAGTATGCTAAGAATCAAGAATTAGTATGACTTGTTCTTGAATGTTAAAAATTGATTCAAGGCTAAATCCTTCTTAAGCCTTTACATTCGTTTGTTAAAGAAATTTTGAAATCACGATATCTACTATCTATTGTAGATCCGAAAAATTGCATCAAGTGAACAAGCAAATGTAACTTACGCAAGTTGGTATGATGAGGAGACAACCCTTTACTTGCATCTTCAAGAGAACGCTAAGGTCGTGAACACAACTTGGGCGGATGAGGACATATTACGGGAGATGGAAATTCATAATCAAGTTCAATACTTGATTAGGAAGATGGATATGGGGAACATTCTTTCAATGAACTATGCGACATATCCCAATCCAACGCTTCAATTCCTCTCCACGGTGGGCGTGGTCCACGAGCAAAATAAATAAGGAAACACCATGTACCTCACGTTCAAGATAAAAGATGAGCTATACAAGGTATCTCTTGAAGAAGTTTGCGAAGTTTACAGTTTCACTCCGTCAAAGAAGGATTTGAATTATGGGGATGGTTTAGAAACAAGGATTCTATGGAGCAAGATAACACTCAGACCTTATGACGAGGATTCGGCCAAAACATCCAAGGTCTGAAACCCAAAAATCTGCTATCTCCTAGAGTTACTCGACAACACATTCTTGGCACGAGGCTCACCAAAATTGATGAGCAAATTGGGGTTGAAATTGTTATTCCAAGGTGTGAAGACGGTTATGAAAGGTCCAAGTGGAGATCTAGTGGAAGACTATTTCGGAAATGATGTAAACAATGGATTTGTCTTCATCACAGAGATACTATACTACAATGAGGAGCTAAGAACTTTAAAGAAGTCATTGATACGCATAGGCGGGTTCCTCACTCCATTGTTTGTCCATGCGAGAGTTAACCTTGGGGAATTTTGGAAGTTGAAGAGAGAAAGAAAAATGGACATGAGTCATTTGGTTAAGGAAAAATTTCTCTATGGATACCATGGTTTCATCAACATCAAAGTGATCTATTTTTTCATTGATGAGGACAGACAAAGGAACGCGTGCTACTTACCTTTACAAGAGCACACCACAACCACTAAAGATGAAAACCTCTCTTTCTGACTCCCTCACCATCTCTATATCAACCGATATGCATTACTAAGTGAGTCAAGGCTTTATAGGTCCTATCCCCATGAGCCACTACCGAACCAAGAAGAGGAAAATGCCTTCAATTTTGAGTGCCAACGAGAAGAACCGCCCGCGGATTACCAAAGAAATGAGTACGAGATGTACTTGGAAAGGAAAGTGAATGACCAAGAGAAGCAAAATTGTGGAGAAGGATGAAGAAGAGCGACAAGTACAATCGTTATGCCACATCAAGTAAGGAAGAAACAATATATAAGGACTCAAGTGGTCATGAACAACAACAACCAAGACACTCGATATCTTTTCCGCCATTGGTGATCCGAGAACCACAAGAGCATGGGATGCACCCACCAAGGACTTTGTTTCAAGAGCCATCCCGGAGGAAACATGGGAAAGACCCCGTCGACCCTTCTATATCTCAGCCGCGGAGATCAAAACGCAACAACAATGAGCTTGATTCCTCCGTTGGATCCACAAGACACTCATATATATGAGTTTTCGAAAAGTACACCTACAATCCCTTGTATATACTATTGCATATTTTCGTTTTATATATGTGTTTTTATTAGTCACTCTCACGTTTTAAATTTTTACCGAGACGGTAAAGATTAAGTCCGGGGAATAATGCTATTTTGATTTTTGATGTTTTCTTTTCTTTTCATATTAAGTCTTGCATTGTAGATAGTTATGACTTATAAAAAACCAAAAAAATCGAAAATTTTCAAAAAAATCCAAAAAGATTTTCAATTTGTTTTCAAGAATTTGCATATAGATTGCATCCATTTGTAAATAATTAGTTCGTTAGGAGCATATAAGATTGCATTTTGCATAGGTAAAAATGATGAAACTACTTCATAGATAGTTGAGTTTTGTTTAATGAATAATGCCCTCACTAGAAGTAAGATGTTGCCTAGACCACTTTTTTGTCTTTGGAAAATTCGTGATTGGAATTGACCACTTAAAGGTCTTTGCAAATGTTGAAGTAAACTATCTTTTGAGTTAATTCCTATCTAAGATGGCTTTTAATGAATGTTAGCATCTTGTTTATGGGCTTTGACATACTTGATCATGAGAAATCACTACATTTGAGCTATGTTTTAACCATACTTTACCACTCTTTGTTAGCTCAAATGGCTACTCTCATCTTTAGAGTAGTGACCTACCCTTGTGAACCCTTAACCATTTGCTTCAAAACCCCCTATTTTTTCGATATGTGAGGCCTATTTAGGAAAGTGCACACACGGGCAAAATCATGAGTAAATTGAAGTTGAACGACAAAGAGGATACTTCCTTAGAGTTAGCCTCACTTTAAGGCTAACTAGAGTCATATGAGAGGAAAATCTTTGTGGTTTTGGATTTGTTTAAGTCTTAGGAATGGTTAGTGTGTATTGAGTCAAGTAGATGTTCCTTAGTGCTTATATGATCCTAGGTTGTTTCAATAAGAAAAAGAAAGAAGGAAAAATCGAAAAAGATAAGAAAAAGAAGTGAAAGAAAAAGGCACTAGAGATTAGCACTAAATTTAAGCTCTAACCTTAGAAACCAAAAGCCTAGAGAGTCCACCTAAAAAAAAAAGAAAAAAGAAAAAAAAGAATCCAAGTGATTAGATAGTGGCTCTTAAAATAAAAAGAAAGTCAGTAACTTAGAAGTTTAAAAGTTTAAGAATCTCTAGTTGTCTACAAAAATAAATTGAAAGAATGAGTTTGGTTCAATAAAAGTTTATGGTTTCTAGATATAGGATGGGAAGTATATCAAGTAAGTGTATAGATCCTTAGGAAGCAATGGGGTGGAAACAATTAGAGGAAGTAAATGCTTTGTATGCATAAATTGTTTGGCTACCACTTTGCTTTTGCCTATTGTCTTGCACTACTTTTGTTTGAGAGAAACCACTTTAATTCGAGAGAACCCTCTTCTTTTCACACTTCTTTACATCAAACCCTTCTTTAAACTCCAAACTGAATGGATAAGATGCATTGCCCATAGGTAAAGAACTCATGCCTAAGCTTAATTGAATGTAAAAAAGGATTGGCGATGGGATAGTTTATGGATGATTAGCTTAGATTCTAAGAGTTGGTTTTGTGATGATCATGGAGAAGTACATAGACTCTTAGATGATCTTTGCACCATTTTACTTGTTTTGAGAATATTGGGCATTACTTTTCTTATCTTGGTTTTGAGTTTCCACTTGCAAACCTCATTTCTGGGTTTTGGGTTTGTTGTTTGCTTGAGGACAAGCAAAAGACAAGTCCGGGATGTTGATATGTACATATTTTCATGCATATTTTGATGCATTTTAGCTTAGTTTCATCCACATTTAGGTTGTAAATATTGCATATAAGTCTTAGAATCCATAGGTTGAGTATAGAGTCTATTTTCAGAGCCTATTACATTTGCATATCATTTTCTTTGCATTTGTAGGTGCAACTTCAAGATGGATTCATGGAGGCTCTAGAGGTGAATATAAGGTGGAAATGAAGCTAAAAATCAAGAACAAAAGGAGCTAAATGCTATGGAAGAAGTTTGGATCAAGTAGAGCATTCAAGAGGAGGAAGAAAAAAGAGTTGTCAAGGAGCCCAGCTGTCGACTCCAAGGTCGACAGTGAGAAACCTTGGGTCGACAGTAGCCTCCCTTGGCAGCTTTACTGCCCAAAGTGAGCTATTGTTGACCCCAGGGTCGATGGTGAGCCACTTTTGGGCGACAACATCCTCCCTTGACGTGAAGAAACCCTTTTTAGGGCACCCACACTCCTTCCTTTTAGTATAAATAGCCTCCTATTGAACCAAGAACATAACTTTTGATCAACTTTACTTTTCTTTCATCTATTTTAAGATCTAAAACATTGTAATAACTTCTTGATACATTTAAGTAATTTGGATCTTTTTTTCTCATCTCTTTCTCTAGATCTATTTGTCTAAGAGCATGAGAGCTCAAAGACCAAACTCTTGTCTTTGGATTTCCATGACTCTTAGTGAGTAGATCCTTCTTGGATCTTGAGATATGGTAGGCTAGGGTTAGATCTAGGGTTGTTATGGATGATTAGGCTAGATTTCGGCATAGATTACTACTAAATAAAGTTTAGTTCTTTAAAGTTTATGTTTGCTCATTGACGCCTAGAAAGTGTTCGATGAAATACTTGAGAGAACTAGATCTATGTTTTTCACCTTGAGCTATGAGAGTAGTTTTCCCAATGGAACATCAAGGTGTTAATGGCTAGAAGAGCTTGAGGAACACTATCACATACATGTTTAGATAGGCAACAAACGAGAGTTGAGCCTTGTAACATGTATACGTAAATAGATCTTCACCACGAGAGTGGGTTGATTGATAATAGAGGGATCCTTAGTCTAGGAATAACTTCAATCGTCTAATAAAGCCTTACCTAAGTCCATCACATCACTAGATTGACCCCGAACCCATTACCATTATCTCAAGATCCTACTTTTATATTATTTATATCCAAGTTCACTCTTTTATTGCTTTACTTACTTTCTTGTTTAATTATTGCTTTCTCTTATGCATTTCCATTATGTTTGGCCTTGAATATCATTAGATTTAGTGGAGACCCGTGACAATCCCCGTCTAAATTGCCCACCTAGATTAGGACTCTTAGTGTATTCTCTTTGCTTAGGTTCTACTAGTATAGCCTTCAAATCCTTGGACAATCCTAAAGTACTACAATTGGCCATGTTCTCTTAGGGGATTGAAAGTAGGGTTTAGGTTTACAAATTTTAAACTTTGACAAACCGACCACGTCACAAACGACGCCTAGATTAAAAATTTTCTTTGGAAGGCCCTCGCTGGTGCTTTAGTCGTCTTTGAAAGACTTCAATTCCGAAGATTAAAAGCTGTTTCAACGTGTCTAAGATGTGGCATTGCCTCTTAAACTGTAAATCACGTTCTCTTCCACTGTGGTTTGCGCAATCAGCATGGTCTTTGTTTTCTTTTCTTCTACCGACTAATGGTTTCTCACGATCATCAGTCCTATTGAACTTCCATCACCTCTGGCATGTGAACACTCACCAGAACTCAACTTCGTCTCTTTTTGCTTTTTTGTGGCTTCTATGAAGGTTATGGAAGGCACGAAACTCATTGGTGTTTGAAAATCATCTTGTGCGGCTATATCCGTGGTTGAAACCGCTAAGGATGAGGCACTCTTATGGAAAGCAACGACAATGACCACAAAGATAGATATACGAGACATGTCTGGTGTTGTACATTTGGCTCTTCCTCTCTTGTTTTATGGCAATGTCCTCCATTACAATTTCACAAGTGTAACATCGGTGTGTCATGAGTTCAAGCTACAGGTAGATGTGGCGTTTCATGGATTGTGCGCGACTCCTCTGGCAACACAACTTTTCACAGTAGACGAGCTTATTCTAACGTCTCATCCAACTTAGAGGCATAGCTTTTGGGACTTGTATGGGCCACTGAGAGCCTTCACTGTATTCTCCCAAAGAAGATCATCTTTAAAACCACCTCCTCAATAGCAATCAATGTTGTCCTGCATCCCTTTAAGTATCCTAGGTATCGATTTCTACTTGATGATATCACAGATTGGAGAAAAGCTTTTGAGTTCTGCAGATTTTGCACAATTGGAAAATAAGGTAACAAGGTGGCCGATGCTATTGCACTTAGTGTCACGAAAGAGCATCGATATCAATCGTATATTTCGATGGCTGATCCATCCTGGTTGCAATCTACCTTAGATGTCGAAGCTCAATCCTCTTCTTGTCAAGTCTGACAACACATGATCTAGTGCAAAACATGGTTTACTTGCTATTGTGGCTCTGTTTTTTATTATTACTTACGAATTTCTCTGTTTTGTGTTTCTTTACTAGTGCTTTGTCTCTCTCTACACTTAATCTCTCTTGTATTAAACGTTCCAATGTTAAAAAATGTGGCATTGGCATACAAAATTATTTCAAAAATTTTGTGTCTGCGTTTGAAAAAAATTCTACCAAGTGTCATATCGGAAACACAGTCGGCTTTTGCCTCTGGAAGATTGATTACAGATAATATTTTGATTGCTCAGGAAATGTTTTACGGTCTGAATACTAAACTGAGGTGTCAGAATGAGTTCATGGCTATTAAAACAGGCATGAGTAAAGCTTATGATCGAATTGAATGGCCTTTTCTGGAAGTAGTTTTACAGAAACTCGATTTTGGACAAGTTTGGATATCTTGGCTAATGTGGTGTATGCGGATGGTATCATACAAAATTCTTTTTAATGGACGACCAATGGGGAACATAGTCCCACAGCGAGGCCTAAGACAAGGTAATCCTTTATCACCATATTTTTTTTTATTATTTGTACGAAAGTACTAATTGCGAATATTAAACGTAAGGAACATTAGGGGGCCATAACGGGGGTCCAGATTGCCCATCACAACCCGCCAATATCACACCTTCTCTTTGCAGATGATAGTCTTTTCTTCTGTAAAGTGGATGGCTCTCAATGTCAAGTCGTCCTAGATGTTTAAAGAGATTATGGGATTGCGTCAGGGCAAGTTATAAATTTTGATAAATCATCGGTGATGTTTGGAAACAATGTTCCAGAACATACAAAGGTGGTGATGAAATCGATATTCAACATCACAAAAGAAGGGGGTATGGGTACATATCTCGGGATCCCTCAAAGTTTGGGAGGCTCTAAGAGCCAGATTTTTAACTTCGTCAGAGAGAGACTAGGAGAAAGAATAAATGGTTGGTCCTCCAAGTTTCTCTCAAAAGGTGGTAAGGAGATTCTGATTAAATCAATCGCTCTTGCCTTACCCAATTATGTCAAGTCATGTTTCAAGCTCCCCCAAGTGTTAACTACAAATTAACTAGTGCGATAGCTAAATTTTGGTGGAGCTCCAATGGATGTATTCGCGGTCTCCATTGGTTTGCATGAGACAAATTATGTATTTCAAAAGAGAATGGAGGTCTAGGTTTTCATTCTTTGGAGGATTTCAATACGGCCTTATTGGCCAAACAATTATGGAGACTTATTCAGTTTCCGGGGTCGCTGGTTTCTCGGGTACTACGTGGCCAATATTTTAAGAATTTACATCCGCTAAATGCCAAAAAGCCACATTCACCCTCATTCGGTTGGAGGAGTATTTTTTCAAGTCAGGCATTGCAGCGACAAGGAATCAGGGTTCGCATAGGCTCTGGAATAAACACATCAGTCTGGCATGACCCATGGATTCTGGATGTTGATTTGCGCCTGACAAGGGGGTCGAGTAGTGTTTGGTACCCTGATTTACAAGTTTTCCAATTGATTAGCCCAATAACGAGAGATTGACATTTACCACTTTTACAGGAATATGTTACTCAAGAGGATCTAGATTTGATACGAGGCATTCATCCCAATCGGACCATTACATACGATGGAGTGATATGACATAATACAAAATCGGGTCAGTACACGATTATATCGGGATATAAACTCCTTAATAATTTGGAGATCAATCGGATAAATAATAATGGATGGGGCCCCGACCTAGAGGCACTGAAAGCGTATATATGGAAAAGAAATTGCCCGCTGAAAGTTCAACACTTTCTCTGGCAACTTATTACAGGGACTTTGGCCTACCACAAAACTAGTTCACTGGGGAGTACGATGTGACTTAATCTGTAAACGTTGTAATTCTGCTGAGGAGACAATTAACCATGTCTTTTTCGAGTGCGAGTCGATTAGACACATTTGAACCTTCTGTAAGGATCTAGAAAGGCTAGAGGCTTTTCCTACAACCTCAGTTTATACAAATATAGTCTATCTCTTTTGGCGAACCCCTATGAGGAATCATGATAGGGATCAATATGATCTCTACCCATGGATTATATGGTTAATATGGAAAGCTAGAAATAAAAAAGTCTTTCAAGGGATAGATTTGGACATAGGACATAGACGCGATACTAAAGGATGCAGAGACGGATTACATAGCTTGGAAAGAAGCACAAATCTCAGCACCTTAAGAAGAGGAAAGGTTAGCTGTGGAGCATACAATTACTGATGATATATTTTGTCAGGTAGATGGCTCATGGAAGCAATCCGATCCCACCTCTAGGCTTGGATGGATCTGTAAAGACAAAGATAACAAGGTAATCCTTATGGGGGAAAAATGCCAGCGATGAAGCCTTTCACCACTCCATTCAGAGATGGAAGCTTTATCCTGGGCGATGTCAGAACTGCATGCACGCGGAATAAATTGTCAGACATTTCAGACGGATTGCGCAGAACTCCAAAAGATTATCCAAGACCCTGAGGGATTGCCAGCTTTTTATACGCTTATCCATGATCACCAGGTGCTTCAAAGTCATTATCCAGGTTTCCAGCTTACACTCATCCCGCGTGTGATGAATACACAAGCAGATAGCCTGGCGCGAAAATCTTGTATTTTCTTCAGTGATTATATTTTTGTACACTTTTCTTTTCCGAGTTAGTTACCTAATTCGGGTGACAACTTCTAATTAATGTGTGGTTGAAAAAAAAACTAAAGCTAAGAGAATGCAGAAAACATTTTCTAATGATATTTCATGGACCACTTATTTAATCTTTTGAGATAATCTTTCACAATGTGTTATTTTGCTTACAAAATCCATATTATGCAAACAAAACGAATTCTGCAGGCTTAAAAGTATCTCTCAACATTTTTCAAAGATTACTTGGTTCTTGAAAACATTGAATCAGTGAATGAGCAACATGTATGCATCCATTAAACACAAAAAATAAGGAAATGTGTATATGGAAAATTCAAAACGGATGTGAATTATATATTCAAATTAGAAACTTATTTTGTGCGGAAAAAAAAAAGAAACTCATTTTGTTGTCCTAGAAAAGTAAAGATCTTGCCACAATTTGTTTTCTTCCTTTACAAAAAAATTTTCACATTGTTTTTTCAGAATTCATATCAAATGACACTTGTCAAAAGGGTATTGGAGCTATGATCTATTTGTTCGGTAACTTAATTGTATAGTATGAAATTTTGATTTCGACCGTAAATTAAAAAGGAGAGAAAAAAATGTAATAGGCCTCACGACTAAAAGCATTAAAGATCTCATAAGAACCATTTTACAATTCTTCGTCTCAGCTCAAAATTTTCTTCTTCGCGAAGGATTTCAAAAGCACAAGAGTACGCTTGAGAGATCGAAACAGCCATGGCGGGTCGTTTCGGATCGCAGGTCATGACGATGACGGTGACGAACACTCCTTCTGCAGATCTTGCCTTCACTAACCTTGCTTACTGCTCCTCTTCCGATCTCCGTCAATTCTCCGTTCCCGGTTCCGATCTCTTCCTTGCCAACGTTGCCGACAGTTTCATTCTATCTCTCTGATATCCTTTTTTCGTCTCAATGCGATTGTAGGAGTTGATTATTTCATCTGAAAATGCCCAATTTTACATAGTTTGAATGATTTATGAGCGTCATGAACTAGTATCGCATCAGGCTTTTCAAGTGTAATCATGGTGTTTTTAGGTTTTCGTGATGATATGAATCTAGGATCCTTGGGTGTTAAAACTGTTCAATTTCGTTTAGAAAAAATGTTCTACTACTTGTTCATTGTGTTATTCACTTAACTGATACTTACTGGACATGGAAGCATCCGTGATGGACATATTGCTCTGAATGCTATTCAACGACGTCATGCTAGAGTTTCGACTGGTGATATGGTATCTGTTAGCAGGTAAATATGCATACAGCTTTTTCCTCAGATCTTCTTGGCTCTTGAATTTTTTTTGGTTTTATAAATGATTGCCTTTTGCTTGCAGATTTGTTCCTCCAGAAAATTTTGACCTGGCTTTGCTGACCCTCGAGCTAGAATTTGTAAAGAAGGGGACTAAAAACGAGCAGGTTTGTTGATAATCTGTGATGGTGTTTCTTGGGATCTTTGCAGATCGTGATTGAACTCAAATAACTCTCTTGTACAATATTACTCTACAGGTTGATGCTGCTCTCCTTTCAACCCAACTTAAAAGGAAATACACTAACCAGGTAGAAGGATTCTTGTTCTGCAGCGTCTCTTCTTGTACATGTTCGTTTTCTGAAGATACGCGAGTGTACTGCTGCAATATAAGCATGCATCTGCCAGGCAAATGAGAGAAACCATGATGCATAAACATATTGTATATAAAACAGCTTAGCTGTATAGATTTCCAACGGAATCAGTGTGTATATGGATATTGTTGTTCACATTATTTTTCTGCTGCACCATTGTTTTTCAGGATAATAACCCATGTGTTAGTAGTCTATGTGGTATCATTTATATGGTTAATTGGCCTATACTTTTTTTCACAAGATCGTAGTAGCCCTGATTTATTGAAATGATGCTCGCTGTTGCAGGTCTTGACTGTAGGCCAGAAAGCGACATTTGAGTATCATGGAACTAATTACATTTTTACAGTCAATCGAGCAGACGTAGAGGGCCAGGCTCAATCTAATGGCATCGAAAGAGGGATGCTCTGTAAAGATACATATATTGTGTTTGAAGCATCAAACTCAAGTGGCATAAAGGTCTGATTCAATCAGTTACTCTAAGGATTCCTATCAAATGATGATTCAATCTAACATTTGAAATAGTGACATAATATCACATTCGATGTTGCTATTGTATCGAAACAGATGTGGACTGCTATCTTGTATTCATTTTAAACTTGTACAATCTTATGTAGATTGTCAACCAACGGGAAGCTGCTAGCAGCAATATATTTAAACATAAGGAATTTAACCTTGAGTCACTGGGCATAGGTGGTTTGGGTGCAGAGTTTGCAGATATATTTAGAAGAGCCTTCGCTTCTCGTGTATTTCCTCCTCATGTCACAAGCAGGTTTATGATTTGCTATTAAGCAGATGTTAGACTGTATCCTGGATATAATTTTCTTCTAAGTTCGTTCTTTTAATGTTGAAGACTTGGGATAAAGCACGTTAAGGGTATGCTTCTTTATGGACCTCCTGGTACTGGCAAAACCCTTATGGCACGACAAATTGGAAAGATGCTGAATGGAAAGGATCCAAAGGTATTTCTGACCCTCTTATATTCTCTCAAGAAGAATATGATAACCTATAGGCCTGGACTTATAGTCCTTTATTTACTTTTAATGAATTTGCCGTTTGTTATCCAGTATTTCACATGCATTATGCACCTAGATGTTTAGTGGCTTCGTGATATATTTTGTTACCCTGATTAGATGGATGCCTTCTGGGAGAAACTCTTATGGCTGTTGACTTGTCTCACTATTTTCTTCATACATTAGCAGCTTCAGACTCTACTTGACTTTTGTGCTACTTTTAGTGTTTGATTAACTTAGTTTCTTAGTTGATTCAGTACCTTGTTCCAGAGATCTACATGCTTACTGCTGCTTTTATTCTTTTGGTGGCATAATAGATCGTCAACGGTCCTGAGGTGCTGAGCAAGTTTGTTGGTGAGACGGAAAAGAACGTAAGAGATTTATTTGCTGATGCTGAGCAAGACCAGAGGACCCTTGGTAAGGAAAATCTGTTTTCCCCAATCTGTGTTTTTTTCCCCAACACAGGTGCTAATTGGCACTTCTATTTTCCTTCTCAGGTGATGCTAGTGAGTTGCATGTCATCATTTTTGATGAAATTGATGCTATTTGTAAGGTACACGACTCTTTATTTTTAACTTCTGTGAAATAAATTTTGCTAATTCAAATATGCTTTTAGTTTTGACGACCAGTGTTATTGATCCAAGTATAGATCTTGCTTCTTAGTCTGTGCTGTGAACATTGTTTTCTCTAGAGATTAGTTACGGATAATTTTCATGGGACCTGCTGGTTGTATGAGGTTAAACAATAAATTAAAAATATGTATACTTTTTGATTTTCAGTCAAGAGGCTCAACCAGAGATGGCACAGGTGTCCATGATAGTATTGTAAACCAGCTTTTGACAAAGGTCAGTCAAAGATCAAGCTATTGTCAGTTTATTCGGAGTTTTCACAGATGTGGCTAATACTTTCTTTCCAGATAGATGGTGTGGAGGCCTTGAACAATGTTTTGCTTATTGGAATGACAAACAGAAAGGATTTGCTTGATGAAGCTCTTTTAAGGTATCTCTATCCTTTTGCTAATACATAAGCAGTAACGCAACATTTGAAGTAGTTTCCTTCATTTTCCATAGTGTATTTGCTGCTTACACTGGAATAAATGTAACGCGTGGGAATTTTGATATTTTGTTATTATTTTGACTATAGGCCTGGAAGATTGGAGGTTCAGGTTGAGATAAGCCTTCCTGATGAAGCTGGGCGCTTACAAATTCTTCAGATTCATACAAACAAGATGAAGGAAAATTCTTTCCTTGGTCCTGATATCAATCTCCAAGAGCTGGGTATGGCTTCGTGAACCATACTTGCTTAGATCATGGAATGTTTGATAGACCTGTTCTATATTTCAAATATACACCTCAGTTAATCGCAAATAATAAACTCTTTTTCAGAATCCTCTTTTTTTAGAATGACGTTACTAAATTCGACATTCTTTATCTTTGGATTAGCTACTTAGTAGCATGAATGTGTCTTATGACGTGATATGTCAATATTCTTGCAGCTGCTCGAACAAAAAATTACAGTGGTGCAGAGCTTGAAGGTGTTGTTAAAAGTGCTACATCATATGCATTAAACAGACAATTAAGCATGGATGATCTTACAAAGCCAGTGGAAGAAGAGAATATCAAGATTACTATGGAGGATTTTCTCCATGCAATTCATGAAGTTCAGCCTGCATTTGGAGCCTCCACAGATGACCTGGAACGTTGCAGGTAATTTTCTTCAGTAAGTGTATGTTTTTTTGGATTCACACTTTCGGATTACTTGATGGAAAGGGCCTTTTCACATGATATGTTGAAATTAGTTTCAAAGCAAACTTAATTCTCTATCTCCTCTGAGTCATGTTCTGAAAATGTGGTGCTAAGTTGCGTTATAACCTAGGGCCTGCTTTTCTTATCTTTAGAAACTAACATGGATTAAGAAAACTGTAATTAGTGGGTGACTTCTGGAATTAACTTAACTGCTCCCTGAAGCCAAATTATCTTCTCACATTAGATAAAGGACTAATTCCTAGTATTTATTTTCATGTATCCGTAATTTTACTCTTGTATATTTTGTTGTTTTATTTCAGTCTGGTTATATTTTCATCGAGTACTTGGCATGCATGTTATTTTACCTCTTGATTTTGATTCGACAGTGCTTTAAATTTGATATTTCTGAAATATATGTAGACTCAATGGGATGGTGGACTCTGGGGAACGACATAATCATATTTACAAAAGAGCTATGCTTCTGGTTGAGCAAGTTAAAGTTAGTAGTAGAAGTCCTTTAGTCACTTGCCTTCTGGAGGGTCCCAGTGGAAGGTATCTTCCTTATTTACTTACCCACATTTTCTTTGGTATGTTGTTTTGTATGCCTTTGCTGATTTTCAAACTTGTTTTGTGACAGCGGGAAAACTGCTTTAGCAGCAACGGTTGGCATTGATAGTGACTTCCCATATGTTAAGATAGTAAGTGTCCATCTTTCTCTGGACAACGCTTACTCTAGGCGTTACCATTGTTTTCTCTGTGTGTGATAATGATTCGTCATTTTGTAGGTCTCTGCGGAAACTATGATTGGTCTTCAAGAGAGCACAAAATGTGCTCAGATCGTCAAGGTATGTGCTTTGAAAGTTCTCTATTTGTTGTTATTTAGTTCTTTTTACTGACAATCGATTATGGTCTGAATGAGACAGGTCTTTGAGGATGCCTATAAATCGCCAATGAGCATCATCATTCTTGACGATATCGAAAGGTAGTTTATCTGCTATTTGTTTCCACGCAAGAATTGGCTGAATATTCCTAGCATACTTTTGCGGTTTCTTTCCTCGCCTCGATACTTGACTTTCTGATATTGCAGATTGTTGGAGTATGTAGCAATCGGGCCTCGATTTTCAAACATAATTTCGCAGACGTTGATGGTCCTTCTCAAACGACTTCCTCCTAAGGTGCCTCTTTTGCCATTTTGCTATTTCGCTATTTCGTATCCATATTCTTTTATTTTTGATGACGGTAAGTTAATTTTGTTACAGTGGAAAATCTGTAATTTGGTTTAAAATCTTTTGTTTACAGGGGAAGAAACTTCTCGTCTTCGGGACAACAAGTCAACTAACCTTCTTAGATTCTGTTGGTATCTGTGAATCCTTCTCTGTCACTTACTCTGTTCCAACACTAAGAACAGAGGATGCAAAGAAGGTAAAATGGTCTTCTTCTTCATATATCCCATTGACTATGAGTTTTTGAATTTGTTTTTCGAATTCCACACTTTGAATCAACAACCATTCCCCCCAACCCAGCCTTTGCGGTTATCCATTGCTCATCAACTTTCGATACTTGAACTCCGCATCTCATTTTGTCTGTGCGCTTACAGGTTCTGAAGCAGCTTAATGTCTTCTCAGAGGATGATGTCGAAGCAGCTGCAGAGGCTCTCGATGATGTATGTTTCTAACATAGTTTTCACCAGAAATGAAACTAACAGAAACAGAAGAACAAATCTTCTTCTATGCTTTTGCTACTTCTAAAGCTTCTTTTCTTTTTCTTGTTGTTTGATGCAGATGCCAATAAAAAAGCTTTACATGCTAATAGAGATGGCGGCACAGGGAGAAGATGGTGGATCTGCAGAAGCTATCTATGCAGGGAGAGAGAAAATCAACATCACTCATTTCTTCGATTGCCTACAAGATGTTGTCCGATTCTAACCAAAACTTCCTCCCACATGAGTCTCTTTTATTTTATTTAAAACTATGCATCATTTTGGCTTGACCTTTAAAACGTTAAGATCTTCGTTCTCTTTATAGAGCTTTTGAAAGTATTTTCGGATTTTATGTGTTTGGTGGAGGAATGGATATGAGAATGGCTCCTTTTGCTTCTTTGGGTGAAAACAATGCTGCTTTTCAGTTTTACCCGTAAATTCTTGATTTTAAGTTTATTGAATCGCTATCTAAATAAATAATCCTGTAAAAATTTTAATTCTTAAATTTTTATGACAATATACTAATAAATATTAAAAACAATACAATATATTTTAAGATTTAGAAGAAATTTTAAATTTGTGGGTTGCNTGTGTGTGTGTGTGTGTGTGTGTGTGTATATATATATATATATATATATATATATATATATACACACACTAGGTGTTGGTCCGTGCTTTGCAGATGCATGGTTGGATTTCGTAAATTTGATCTTTTAGATCAACGTAGTTGTTAAG